>JAHKKF010515096.1:0-18925 GCA_019740295.1 Labeo calbasu
TTGACTTTTTTTTTTCTCGCAATTCTAAGAACATATCAGTCTTTTTTCCCCTCTCAAAATTGGACTTTATAACTTGTAATTGTGAGTTTATAAAAAAAAGTCAGGATTGTGAGATACAAATTTGTAATTGCAAGAAAAAAAGTAACTTAATTTCTTTAAAAACTGTACTTCTCGCAATTGTGAGGGAAAAAAAGTCAGAATTGTGACTTTATAACTCACATTTACGTGTTTATATAATGCAATTCTGAGAAAAAAGTCAGAACATAAACTCGCAATTCTGACTTCATTTCTCAGAATTGTACGTTTATTTCTTGCAAATGTGACTTGCAATTTATAGTTTGTATCACGCAATTTGAGAAAAAAAGTTCAGTGGCGGAAATGTGCTTCAATAAATATCAAATAACACACTACAGTTAAATTTAAAATCAAGTACTTTACATATGCCACAGTATGTTAGTCAGTTCATCAGAATAAGTACTCTTTAAAGCATTACAGAAGATTAAAACAATCTAAATTTGACATTATTACAATGTGCAAGTTTCCTTAAACTTGTGAAGTTTATTCTCTTACTTCACTGCAAGTACATATTTTTAAGTATACTTGCTCTTTCAGTACAGTTAAGCGCACACTTTTTTGGGGGAGTTTGTTTTGTTGTTTTTTCCTTTTCTTTTTTCAATGGTTTGTTCAAATAAAGAGCACCTATTTGTATAAGTACATGCCAGTTCACTTCTGTCCATGTGCTTTGTTGCTTCTGTGTGCTCTTAGCTCAGATTAGAATTTTTATGCAATCTGTGCTAAGCAGGAGATTTGCGGACAGCTGGCAGCTCATCTCATATACCCATGTGAATCTCTTCTTATCTTTCTCTGTGCGTTTCTCTCACACGTAACCTGCACATTTGTGCTTAAAACTTTTGCTCCGCACATCTCATCCTTGAGCGTGCGTGCTGTTTCTCTTTCAGTGTGCTTTTTAACGTCATCATCATTCACTTTTTGCTCTCTTTATCCTGCGCTTCATTCGAAGGTCTGGCAGCTGTACTGGAACGGCTTAATGTTTCAATCTCTCAATCGTTGTTGATCCCCAGACCCACATGACGGCGTAAATCACCGAAAAAGGGACAGGTCTGAAGCTGTGCTGAGGGGTTAGGATTCCCCCTCCCTCACCGGAGTACAGACAGATACTCATTATTACGGCTGAGCATGAGAAATCAGCGGAGGGATCAGACAGACAAAAAATACAGATTCGAATAAGCTGAATGTTACGGATTTTTACACAAAATGGAAAATAAGTTGTTTTATTTGACCTTGGTTATGGTAAACCCACAAAAATCGACAGATTTACACAAAATTGAATCGACTTTGGTGCTGAAAGCACAACTAAATAATTCTTAATATTAAATTTTAAGTTTAAAGTTTTTTAAAGCATTATATTTAATCACATTTTAAATTGATCTTTTTTTCAGTTATTTTTTATTTTTAAATTCATGATTATTAAATGATTTGAGAATTGAGTTTTATCTGTGTTGTTTTAATTTTCTCTTTATCATTACTATGCAAAGCACTTTGAATTGAGTTGGGCCTGAATGTGTAGAAATTTATTAATGACAGGTATTCCATTTGTATAAGTTCTGTGCAGATTCTGCCTGCCAGTAATATTGTGTATTTGTATTGAGTGGCTTTTTTAGCATCGAGACGTTGATGCTGCAAAATCTAAATTCCTAATGCATTTATTTATTTTTTAACAAGAGTTAACTGAGATCAGTTTGGTTGGGATGTTGATTTTGTAAGACTTGTATCTTCCTACGTTAGCATTATAGCCTATGAAATATTTGGTTCAGCTGTGCAACAAGCCAAGTAATCTCAGTGGCTGTTGGATTATGAAATTATTTTGAGATTACTGCCTGCCAATGGATATGATATTAAGTTGACTTTGATTACTTGTAAAGTGCTCCCTCTTGTGTTCAAACTATGCATATAAAAGGCTATTAATTATGTCGCTGTATAGTGTTAAAGGAATGTTCCATATTTAATAGAATCTATACTAATAGCATAATGTTATTTATCCCAGAAAACCATCAGGCATATATAAATTAAGAATAATAATAATAATAATAATTAGACATCTGTTTTAAAGTAAAAGGATGATTTAAAGTACTAAAATAAAAGGTTTTATTTAGTATGAATGCACTGAATTGTTCAAAAGTGACAGTAAAGAAGTCATTTATGTTACAGAACGATTTTATTTTCAAATAAATGCTGTTCTTTTGAATCCTGAATAATGCTGAAAAAAAATGCTTCTAGACCAGTTTTAAGAAATGTTTCTTCAGTACGAAATCAGTATATTAGAATGATTGTGATGGTGAAAATTCAGCTTTGCCATCACAGGAATAAATTACATTTTAAAATATATTAAAATAAAAAAAAAGTCAGTATTGTTTTTACTGTATTTTTCACCAAATATTTCAAGCCTTGGTAAGCATAAGAGATTTGCAAAAGCCAACGACAAACCATTGAATAATAGTGTATTCATTTTAAATGAGTTGGGACGAGTCAAAATTATTTTCTGTGATAATCAACATCATGTCCCAAATGCTGTTTTTTGAACCAGGAACATTCCTTTAATTCTGAGCATCAGAGTCAAAAATTCTGCGACCCTCTTGGTTTCACATTTAGATGTCTGTGGGCTCTTCATGACTCTTGTCTGTGATTGTCCCATCCCCCTCTGTGCAGGTGACTGGTTGGCTGCTGTACCATCATTCTCGTCCTACTCCTGGGGATTTCCTGTCACGTGACCATATTCCTGCTTCACCTCCACTCCTAGTATGGAACCCAACAAAGTCCAGTCAGAGGGCGGGCTGAATGTGACCCTGACCATCCGACTTCTCATGCACGGCAAGGTAAGTTGAGCCCGCAGAGCAGCACAGAGGGAAGTGGACGGGGTGGGCTTGTGATGTCACTGCTGTTTGCCTGAGGGATCTGTCCTCTCCTGACCCACTGTTTCAGGCCAAGGTGAATCAGGGGTTGTCAGTACCAGTGACCTTTTAGACTCATTAAATCTCCGTAAACAAGGAATGAATATAAAATATAGCTATTTTCATGAGGAAATGTGTTCATATACAGTTTTGAATGGCCAAAATGCTTATGCTTGCGATGATTTTATTGGTTCTTTTCATTTTTTGGCAGGAAGTGGGAAGCATCATTGGAAAGGTATGTTAAATACTGACATTGTGTGTGTGTGTGAGTGCTATATTTATATATAGAGAGAGAGATGGAGTATATTAAATATATACAGTATAATAATGTGTCTGTATATATGTATTTTAAGCACTGAATCTAAATATTCTGCTCTTCTTTTTGCTACAGAAAGGGGAAACTGTGAAGAAGATGCGTGAAGAGGTATGTTTCTTTTTGCCAATTCATTTTACCGAATTCCTCTTGTTTTTATAGGTTAGTCGACCTCACACCGACCTCATTATTGCTTGTGTAAAAAAAAACATCAGTAATTTGAAATTAACTTTTTGAAAAAAAACTTTTATGATGGAATAGAGGACAGTACTTTAAAATTGCACCTTTGAAGCATTAGTTCTGAATTAAAATTTCCTGATAATTTACTCACCCCCATGTCATCCAGGATGTTCATGTCTTTCTTCCGTCGAAAAGAAATTAGGGTTTTTGAGGAAAACTTTCCAGAATTTTTCTCCATATAGTGGACTTCAGTGGGGATCAGTGGGTTGAAGATCCAAATTGAAGTTTCATTGCCTCTTCAAAGGGCTCTACGCAATCTCAGTCAAGGAATAGGGGTCTTATCTAGCGAAACAATCTGTCATTTTCTAAAAAACAATCAATTTATATACTTTTTAACCACAAATGCTTGTCCTGCACTAGCTTTGCAATGCGCATGTGCGACTTTACATTATGTAATCATGTTGGAAAGGTGGTTAACTTGACTTGACTTGCCATCTTACAGAGCGGTGCTCGCATCAACATCTCAGAAGGAAACTGTCCTGAGAGGATCGTCACCATCACTGGACCCACAGATGCCATCTTTAAGGCCTTCGCTATGATAGCATACAAGTTTGAAGAGGTGCTGTCCTGAATACAGTATATGAAAATCTCACTTAACATAAACCATTTTGACAAAACTGACTAAATTGTTTTGATGTTAACAGGAATGGTATACACTACCGTTCAAAATAAGTTTGGGGTCGGTAAGAGTTTAAAAAGATCTTGAAAGTCTCACCAAGGCTACATTTAATTAAAATCCAGTAATATTGTAAAATATTATTACAATTTAAAATAACTCTTTTATATTTTTAATCTACTTTAAAATGTAAATTATTCCTGTGATACAAAGCTTTTACACCAGCCATTACCCCAGGCGTTAGTGTCACATGATCATTTTAATGATTTCTGATTTGGTGCTCAAAAAACATTTCTTATCATTATCAATATTAAAAACAGTTGTTAAATAGAAAGCTTAAAGAGCAACACTTTTAACTGATTAAATTTTACTTTTAATGTAAAAGTCTTTACTATCCACTTCAGTCAATTTAATGCATTCATTCTGAGTAAAAGTATTAGCTGAAAAAATAGATAATAAAAAATCTTGCTGATCCCAATCTTTTGAACAGCACTGTATACTGAAACGAACAATTTAACAAAAATTGACAATACTTAATGTTTAAAAAGGATTAGTTCACTTCCAAATTTACACATAATGTACTCACCCCTTTGTCATCCAAGATGTTCATGCCTTTCTTTCTTCAGTCGTAAAGAAATTATGTTTTTTGAGGAAAACATTTCAGGAATTATCTCCATATAGTGGACTTCAATGGTGCCTGCGAGTTTGAACATCCAAAATGCAGTTTAAATGCAGCTTCAAAGGGCTCTAAACAATCTCAAGGAATAAGAGTCTTATCTAGCAAAACGATCAGTCATTTTCTAAAAAAAAAACAAAAAAAACAAAGATGAACATTTGAGGTTCAAAAGTATATAAATTGTATATTTTAGAAAATGACTGATTGTTTTGCTAGATAAGACCCTTCTTCCTTGGCTGGGATCGTTTAGAGCCATTTAAAGCTGTATTTAAACTGCATTTTGGATGTTCAAACTCTTGAAGTCCACCATACGGAGATAATTCCTGAAATGTTTTCATCAAAAAAATTATTTCTTTACGACTGAAGAAAGAAAGGCATGAACATCTTGGATGACAACGGGGTGAGTACATTATCTGTAAATTTTTGCTCTGGAAGTGAATTAATCCTTTAAATTCATTTGAAATTAATAATACTTCATCCGATTTGTTATTTTCTCCTTTTATTTGGAACTTCATGGCCACAACCAAAAGACATTAAAAGATTAGTCTGGCTTCAGGGCACATACACCTTCACAAAAGCTTTAAACAGTAAAATTAAAAAGACAAGCCAATAATTTCAACACTGAATTCCGATTATATGAGCCACATTGTGTTGTTACATCTATAATAAAGTTGTGTTATTGCTTTCTGATATATCTTCAGGATATAATCAACTCCATGAGCAACAGCCCAGCCACCAGTAAGCCCCCTGTCACTTTGCGCCTCGTGGTGCCCGCCAGTCAGTGCGGCTCCCTCATTGGCAAAGGAGGCTCAAAAATCAAAGAGATGAGAGAGGTATGAAACTTTGCCCTTTACACCATGTTTACACCGGACGTGACAGTTGTTGCGTCATGCCGCACTGCAACAGCTAAAGTCTGTCTGCACTAGATGCGACAAAACAACCATTGCAAATCCTCATAAATAGAAGCTCATAAATAGAACGAGGCATCAGTTTACTGTCTGTGATTTGTCGTGCCGTGCCATGCCGCATCCAGTGTAGACAGCATCAGTGATTATGGGTCATTCCACAAAATCGGTGCCTATTTGCGTCCCTAAGAAATAATTAAACTGATTTAATATAAGAACAAACAAATGTGCAATTTAAAAACAGAACAATACTATGTATGCTTTCATCAATATTACATTAAAAAAAGTCAATTTATTACTGTTTAAATAATTTAAATAGCATTTATGCCGATAAGGGTAAGGTTTTTGGCCTGTCCCTCAGTATGATTTTTCTTTTTCAGATAGGCTTTTAAATTGCAAAATGAAAGCAAAATGATATAAAAATTACATTTGCATATTGTTCTAAATATAGTCTCATTATTAAGCAATTTTTTTTGGCATAACTATTCATTTTTTTTATTGGTGTTCCCTGATTTAATGTCAGCCCTGTTACCCCTATCAAAAACCCATGTAAAATAATGTACATTCAAGTTACATCATTTCTAGGAGGTTACATCATCTCTCAACCAGGCTTCCAACATTTAAAACATAAGCATGTTTCTCTCACTCTACTATAATGTTCTATTTTTGATGATTTATGAGGCTTGAGTGAGGTAGGTGGGGGGGCCATCATGCAATATCAATCCTGTTAACATTTTTAAAATGGTATAACAATTAAACAATTATTTTTTACATTTAATATAATCTATAAGTAAAATTCTTTCAAAGGGTACAATATGTGCTTTTGTGAACTTGACTATTAGCTAGCAATTAGCAAATTTGTTTGAAATCATCAAACCTGTTACTTTCTAGAGTAACAGGTTTTGACATGTGGGTAACAGGGATGACATTGATTAGGTTTGACCCTGTTTTTAAAGATTGTCTGTGTAAAATTCAAACATTTTTAAAGGTCACCCTTGACATGTTTTTGAGCTAATGCCTATATCATTCAGTGGCATGAGTTCTACTACTATAGTATCTAGTAATGCTTGTGTCAGTAACAGGGTTGACAAAAATACCAAAACATGAGGTAGAAAAATCGTCATAAAATGATAAATTACATAGCCTGAGATGGCACAATACAATTTCTGATCATTTTAAGCTGTCTTCATATCATGTGTATTTATAAAAAAATATTGATTAAACTTTTTTTTTTTTTTTTTAATTTTTTCAAGTGGAAAAGGCACAGATTTCATGGAATGATCCTTATAATGGGTTCCATTGTCTTTGGGCCGGTGTAGACACAGTGTTAGACTTATTTTCTTATCATGGATTGCCAATCTTATTTACTGGCCTATGCAACTTTTCAAGCCCATCTTGTGTGGCAGGAGTCTTTAACCACAAAGCCACAAAACTCACAAGTGTATTCAAATGACATGCTATTTTCAGTGTAACCAGGTCTCTGCACAGTCTTTCTATCCACCAAGAATTCCTTTAACTAAAACAGGTTGAAGGGCCCTGTTGTATGGAAATCACGACATCGCTGATTTCGTTGTTCACTTTTAAATGACTTCAACAGAAACATATGCTTGCATGCAGATGGCAACATTTGGCCCAGCGTTCCCCTGAGAGCAGTGCGGTCTCAGAGCAGATCACACCATCATCAGCAACGGATGCTCTGAATCATAGCCTGGTGTTTTTTTTTTTTTTTTTTGTCCTTTTTCTCTCCAGTCCACAGGAGCTCAGGTGCAGGTAGCAGGGGACATGCTGCCTAACTCCACAGAGCGCGCAGTGACAATCTCCGGCACCCCGGAAGCCATCATCCAGTGTGTCAAACAGATATGTGTGGTCATGCTGGAGGTACAGTATTGTACAGTGTTGTTCACAACAAGGAAAGTTCACTCAAAAATGAAAATTCTGTCAGTACTCACCCTCATGTCGTTTCAAACCCGTTAGACCTTAGTTCATCTTCAGAACACAAATTAAGTTATTTTTGATGAAATCTTAGAGCTTTCTGACCCTGCATAGACAGCAACGCATCTACCATGTTCACAGCCCAGAAATATAGTAAGAACACAAAATAGTCCATGTGACATCAGTGGTTCAACCTTAATTTTATGAAGCTACAAGAATACTTTTTGTGTGCCAAAAGAACAAAAATAAAGACTTTATCAATATCTTCTTTTATCTATCTTCGTCTTCGATGCGCATTCACGACACACAACAGTTTTACTTTTTAAAGCTGAAAAGTTTTATTCACCATTCATTTTAACTGCACAAAAGAGAGCAACCAGTACACACAGTACAACATTTTTCTTTTGTATCTCATGGAAAAAGCAAGATTTGAAACACCATGAGGCTGAGAAATGATGAATGAATTTTCTTTTTTTGGGTGAAATCCATTCGTTAAGACAATAACAATGGGGTGGATGCACAACCATACACACAGCTACACGCCATTACAGCCACTCTGCCAAAGAGAGAATACATTGTTTTACTTGTGATTAATGAGAAACACAAAGCTTCCGTTGGCTTGCTTACGCCTTCTCTCAGTTTATTGATTTAAATGTTATTCTTATCCACCAATGACGTGTAGGGCTGATCTCCTGCTGAGGTGAATTGTGCTCTGATTGGGCATTATCGAATGCCTTTCATTCTTGGCTGGTACAGACACAGACATATTTCTAACGCAATTAGATCACCTGGGACCTTACAAGAGGTACTGTCTCATCCTTTGTGTGTAGCTGAAATTTTAGGGTTATTTTCTAACTTCTAAAAATGTGCAGAATACTTCACTTATTACTGTAACCAAACTTCAGTGCACTCGATTGGATCTTGCATTCTCAGTATGACAAATGAATTGGAAATAATATCAGCCATTTGTTAACATATAAAACAGTGAACTAAAGCAGTGTTTACTGCTCAATATTCATCTGGTGGTGTTCCCTACCGAACAAAGCCATTTTTCATTTCTAGTGTTTCAAATGAATGCGAAAGTGTCTTTCTGCATGCTTAAGTAAATTAAACATGCAGTGTTTAAAAGCTAAAGAATTCCAAAGGAACTCCGTTATTTTGACTGGAAAATACAGCAAAGAATATCGTTTACATGTCAAGTGTCAATTCTGCATGGTATATAAGACTCTCTCGCTCTGTATCTTTCTTTGCGTGTGTGTGAGACAAAGCGCGGATAGTTGTATGCCTGAGAAATAAAATTATAATAATATTATAATAAATATTGGTAACGCTGCATTTCATTTTCAGTAACGGTAACAACGTTGTAATGGACAAAACAGTAATTCGTTTGATATCTTGTTATTGAAAAAAAAAAACGCTGTTTATTTATAACGTCGTTATTCCAATCACTGTACATGTCTGTTAGACATTTTCATTGCTGCAAAATACATTCTGTTTTGCATACAGTACTAATTAAAAAGTATGATTTGGAAAATATATATATACAGCAGTTTCAAAGTTTGGTGTCAAAAGTGACAGCAAACACATATATAGTGTCACTAAAGTAGAGTTTATAGAGTTTTTTTTTTAACTTTGTGTTTTTTAGAATCCTACCAAAAAATATTAACTATCACCTTTTTTCAACATTGATAATGACATGAATTCAGCATATCAGAATGATTTTTGAAGGATCATGTGACATTGAAGACTCTAGTATTGATGCTAAAATTCAGCTTTGCATCACAGGAATAAATTACGTTTTAAAATAGAAAACAGTTTTAAACTATAATAATATTTAACGATTTTACAGTTTTTGCTGTATTTTTGATCAAATGAACACAGCCTTCGTGAGAATATGAGACTTCTTTCAAAAATAATAAAAAATATGTACCAACCCACAGCTTTTAAACAGCGTGCTTTACCATATTACCTCAAAAGTCAGCTAGTATTTTATTCTGGGCAATTACTCTGTTGACTTTTTGCTGCAGCACCTTGATATTTCAGCTTGACTTTTGCCAACATTCCTGGTTTATGGCTTTTTTTGTAGAGTAGACCGTTTGAGCTCGACAACACACATCCTAGAGAACACAGATCTTCAGGCATCTGTGCTCCTGCCTGACTTTGTTTTTGTACAAGTTTACCACACAAACACTCCACCACGCACACCTGTCTACACCTGTTTCCTGGTCTAATGTTGTTTCTGCCTCTTACCTCTTCCCCTCTCCTAGTCCCCACCGAAAGGTGCCACCATTCCCTACCGCCCAAAGCCCGCCTCCACCCCCGTCATTTTTTCAGGTGGCCAGGTAAGAGCCGACCCGCTGGCGGCGTCCGCAGCCAACCTCAGCCTTTTACTGCAGCACCAGCCACTGCCTGTTAGTTCACTCAGGTTTTCTCACCTTCTCACTCGCATGTTGTCACACCATCCTAACCAGGGAAATGCCTGCAGAGAGAGAGGAGCTCTAGATTGTCAATGAGAGTTCAGATCGGGACTCAATAAGGAGAGTCTGCTCTTCTGCCAAGATGTATTTCAGTGCTACAGCACTGCTTTTTACTGCCATCCAAAAAGTGAATTTTAAGCAAATATGGAAATGAAATGAATGCACATTTTTCATGTTTTTGTCTTGGTAATACATTATAAAAGCTTTTGAAAGAGTTTAGTTCACTTTAAATGCACTTTGCAAGTCATTACATGCATTTGTGTGCAATTATGAGCATTTTAAACTTAAGTGCTTCAATTTCATTTCATTTTCATATTCCAAACTTTTTGCCCAATTACAAGTTACCTTACAAAGAGAAAGCATTTGGAATAATTTTGGAAAAGAGCAAAAAGCTCTACACAAAATCATGCAATTTAAACTGACTGCCTTAAAATTCTGTGTGAAAGTCAATAAATTAGGACAAATCTGTTATTGTATATTAAATAATCTTATTTTTATTAAGCCTTTGGTTGAATTGACATATTGGGTCATTCTAACAAACAGAATCATGTTTTAGAAGTGGTTACATTCTTTAGGATATCAGCTTTCACAAGCCTTATAGTAATCTTTGCATTATAAAACGTTATAGAAAGATTACATTTTAGCATTACAAAAAAATACAGAATTGCCCATCTCACCTTTACATGGCGATGAATGCATTTTGGCTTCTCTTATTGCAAAATAAACTCCTCCCTCTCAGAGCAAATATCATATCCTTTTAATATTTTCAAAGCTTGAAGTGTAACATCACAAGATGTGTGTAAGAAACTCTGATAGAGTTTGTGGACCTGGATTTGCATTAATCTGAGATACCAATAAAACTTGAAATGTCAAGTTATAAATATTGAAGGGATATGCTATCAAATTTTCAAAGTCATCCCCACTCATTCGCTAACCGACACAAAATACAATGTGTTTGTAATATTTTTTTCCACTAATCTAACATTCCTTTGATGATGAATAGTAATATCCTTTAACAAAGCTCTCAACATCTTTTTTAACGTAACTCATTTACAGGCACTTCATCATAGTCGGCACATCTCGGCTTTTACATCAAGCACAACATGATTATCACTGTGACACATTAAATGGATGTTTTTTATCTCTTATTTTTAAAAATATGATATTGCATAAAAAGAGGTTTTGCATTAAACTTGAAGGATGTTATATATTCATCTATTCAGATGGTTCAGAAATAGATTTGCTTTTACTTGTCAGGTATATTTACCTACTCAAGGTGTGTACGTCCTTGTTATTTGAAGACAGGATGCACTATATTTCAAGCATAGTGTGCACTTGCACTTAAAAAGCCAAGAGCATTGTAAATTTGTGTAGAAAAGCCTCAATTATTTAAAGCGCTGAATATTATTACTGTATAACTAGTCATAAAAATTATTCACATAAAATATGAAAGAAAACTCAGCTTTTGAAACCAAATGTTCCTGTAAAATATTAATAGATCCTTTAGCGGTTATGCATCAGTTATTTCTCGTGTTTAATGGGCCCTGCAGCCTTGTAAAAATGTTGATTCGATTTTTCTTTTCTTGTCTTTCTCTCCATTTTCACAGGCCTACACAATTCAGGGACAATATGCCATTCCACACCCAGATGTGAGTCCCCAGCCATCCACCCTCTTCCCCCCTAGCACCGTCAGCAGTCTGCATGGCTATGTAGTTTTCAGCGTGGACCTCTCTATTAATATTAAGCAGTAATATTAATATGACGTTTCTGATGTGTAATTTTTTGTTGCATTGCAATCTGAAAATGTTCTCAACCTCAGCCCTCCGAAATGTAAACCAAACTTCTAAGGACTTGGCCTGTTGGAGGAAATGACAGTGTTTGTCATTTTCTAGATAGTCCGCTTTACATACTGTAGTAAGAATTACATACGCGACTCATTCTGAGGTAATTGCAAAGTGACGTGGTTACCTAATTCAGTGGTTCTCAAACTTTTCAGACCATCAAGAACCAGCTTTGATGAGTGTTAAGAAAATTCACCATTAAGCAAATCAACATATCTGTGCCTTTTTGCAGTTCAGCATATTATAATTCATTATATTATGAAGGATCATGTGACACTGAAGACTGGAGTAATGGCTGTTGAAAATTCAGTTTTGGCATCACAGGAATAAATTACATTTGAAAATATATTAATATAGAACAAAGTTACTTTAAATTACGTACGACTGAATCACTGCCGCGCATGGCTACGAGTGTGATATTGCGTTTGTACAACAGTTCAACAGTACAAGTGTGTAAATAGATACAAATAGATACAGATTCAAATCTCAAGCTGACAGTTTAACAGCTGAGCCCAAGCCTCCATTACTAATTTGAAAACGGCACTTTAAAACTCGTAACAAAGTAACATTGAGTTGCTTTCTATGAAAGCTTATTGTATTCCTGTATTAAAAACTTACTGTACTGTATAGAGTATTATGAGAGAGATGGACTGATCAAGTGTGATTAACCTGCGTCTAATACAGAATTCATTCTTCAGCTCAGTCTCATAAAGATATTACATATTACTTAGCAAAACTGTAACAACCTAAATCAATGATTTAAAAAACATTTTTGGCAAACACACTTAATTAGCTATAGAAATATGATGTTTTTTAATGTTTATGACCGTTATCGTGGCAGCTGTGGTCTGATCTCTCACTTGTTGCATGTGCTCACCAGGTTTTGTGAAGTTTTGAATTTTCGTTTAGGCTTTATAGGCTTTTGGGTATATTTGGACAGGCCCCTTTTCTAAAGGACCCCGTTATAGCTTCCCAAAGGGAAAATGTCAACTTTTTTTTTAAGTTATTGACTTGGAGAGTCCAGAGAATTGCACTGAAGTGTTTTTTTCCAAGCGAGAAAGCTAAGGCTAGTTTGCAAAAGTAGGTTTTATACATTTTCTCAATTATTTAACAAACTGTTTAATTGACAGCAGTGGTTCTATAGTCAAAGTTGTATGGAATAGATCAGGCGAAAACCTAGGACTAGTTTGCGAATGTAGATTTGTGTTTTTTTTTTTTTTTTAAATGCAAAATACCGTGCTTGAACCCCTAATAAACAACAACAGCCATCATAAAAGTTGCTATGAAATTCAGTCAAAAGTACAAAGGCAGCGCTTACATAGCATTAAAGTTACATAAAATGTAACGTGATGAGATTTTGCCCCTCAGCCAAAACTTTTTGCTCTGGAACAAATAATAGATTAATGAGACCAAACAAAGCCAATTAGATCTACCCAAAATGAATTATATCTCATGTTTAACCACTATAGAGACATCAGAGCCAGTGGCAAATTCCAGAAGATCTGGCCGAGGTAAGGCTGCTCTCGGCAGGTTCATGAGCTTTGAATGGCCGCTGACACCCTGGAGCTCACATCCCCGAAAACGACAAAGCAAATAAAATAAAAAAAAAATATTTTTATTAACAAACTGCATATTTGAAGTCTAAAGAAGTGGGTCATTCTATAATTAGGGGTACATTTAGAATTTGACAATGTGAAAAAAAGTTTTCCTGTTTCCCAAAAACTCAAACATGACCTTAATACTTGTGTAATACTGTTGACAGTCAATTAATCAACTCTTGACACAGAGAGAACATAACTTCTAGTGCTTCTAGAGGGAATATCGTCATACTGTGCAAATTATGCGAGAATGGGACAAACCATTTCTTTTTGAGGGGGGGTTTTCTAGTGGGTAACTTAGTTGACAATGTTTTTTCGGACACAAATTAAATAAGTTATATCACAATAGACACTTATTATTTTTGAAGCGCACATCCAAATGTCTTTATGACCTAATCTAATGGAAGGCAAAACTATGAAATTCATTTATATTTGAGGTAATTTTCATGCTTAAATGCAGAGTAGAATGAGCAACTTTACAAAATCGGACCGCTGAATATCTAAATACAATACCATTGTATGTGATATGAACATCATTTTTGAACAAAAGATGTGGCTTTTTCAACATATAGTAGTGTGATTGGGAAAAATATAATTGCATACTAGAAAATTAAGCTTTGGGGCTTTATATTGATGAAAATATATTAAAAATATACTTCAAAGACATGAGATGTACCTGCAATAATAGAATGACCCAAGTACATTCTTACCTAAACACTCTTAAAACTACATTCTGTGACAAAATCAGTATAAAATTACAGTAGATTTGGGCCATGATGACACTCCCTGTGAGAAATACTGCAAGCGAAATAATACAAACATTTAAATAGTTGGAGTTCTGTTATCACTAGAATATCACACTCCTCTTAGCCAGTCAGATTCAAAGACCAGAAAGAACTGTTGTATAAATTGTAAAATTTGACAAAATTACGTTTTTTACTATATTTTTGATTAAATAACTGCAGCCTTAGTGAGACAAAAACCTAAAAAAAAAATTTGAACAGAAATGTATATAAGATGGAAAATGAGAAGGCAGGTGTGGAAAATAAATCTGTTTTTACCCACAACAGCATAATTGCACATCCAACCGTTTGAGAACCACTGCCCTTATCAAACTGAAAGCACGTTCACAATCCAGATGATTCTTTAATCGTGATAGCTGTGTTTTCCTCAGCGATAATCTGAATGAATATCTATCAGAGAGAAGGAGAGATGCCGTGTGTTAGTTCTTTTCATTTAGGATTGGCAGTGATTGATGCTTAGAGACGCTTCTGCTGACACTGCAATAACTCAAGTCAAGGTTGGACATCCCTTTCAACCTGCTTTAAACTCAGATTTAGAGGGTGTGCGCAACAACACCCAGCGCAAGTCTGCTGTGGTTCAAAGACTGTTTGTAAAATAGGCTTGTGTGTCCTCTGAAGGTTACCCGCGCACTTACGTGTTTATATCTCTGATGGATAACGGTTCACTCGTAGTTCAGGCGACAAATTATCCTTGGTAATAACGCCAGCTTCTAATGCGTTTAAAGTCTTTGAGACACTCGGGTTACTTAAAAGCATAAACTACACTCCCCTTTTATCTTGAAACAAGAATATTACATGATTATATCGCCAAAATGTCAAAGTTTGAGTCCTTTGTTAAGCTCTGCCCCCTTTGTTACGTCTGCACAATTTTCAGTAAAATGTGGTCATAAAGTCAATAATATTAAAATTATAAATCTAAAATAATTGCTAGGATGATTAATTAACATGATTAATTAGCAAATTCTACATATTAAGGCGGGGCTTATCAAAGATGTAGTTAGCGATCGGATGAGATTAAACCACCAAGTCAGGCCAAGTCCTACTAAAGTTTCTATCTCTTCAGCTTTCTCTTTTGCTCTTCTTCCACCACAGTGTGTCATGGCTTCTTATCCTCTTTGTCTCTTTGTTCTAGTTTAGTTTCTTGATTTCTTGGTGTGACCTGTCTTTATAACAATAACCTCTTAGCTCTACTGTCCCTCCAAACCCTCAGCAGTTGACCAAGCTCCACCAGTTGGCTATGCAGCAAACCCCCTTTACCCCCCTCGGACAGACCACCCCTGCTTTCCCTGGTACGTACCCACGAGCCCTTTTGAAGTTTCCTTCTCTTTGTACCTGTAGAGACGCTCTCTCTTCGTCTTTCTCTCTCTCTTTCCTTCTCGTTCCATGTCAAGCATCATGACATGCCCGTGGTGGTTGCTCTTCACTTTGTGGATTTTTTTAATTATTTTTTATTTTTTTTACTAATTTTATTTTTTGGTTGTGTTTGTTCTTCTTCAAAAAAAATCTTATATTTATTTTTAATTTTATTTGTTAGTGTTTTATTTTACTTGCTAGTGTTATTTTGTTTATTAGTATTTTCTTAGTTTAAGTGTTTCCTATCTTATTTGTTAGTGCTTTTTTATTTTATTTGTTAGTCTTTTATTTGTTAATGTTTGTTTTGTTTTACGTGTTCGAGTTTTTAAACTTTTATTTAGGTCTTTTATTTTTTTAGTGTTTGTTTATTTTTTGTGTTTTATTTTTAATTGTTTTTTGATTCTTTTATTTTACTTATTTTTTTATTTTATTGGTTTGTCTTTTATTTGTTAATGTTTGTTATTTTACTTGTTAGGTTTTTTATTTTATTTGTTAGTCTTTTATTTTAATGTTAGTCTTTTACTTTTATTTTAATTGTTTATTTGATTTTAATTGTTAGGGTTTTTTATTTTATATGTAAGTGTTTTTTTAAGTGTTTATTTATTTTTAGTGTTTTATTTTTGTTGTTTTTTTGTTTGTTTTATTGTACAAGTTTGAGTTTTTTTATTTTATTTAAGTGTTTTATTTTTTAGTGTTTTAGTATTTTAGTATTTATGTTAATAGTTTTTTTGTTTGTTTTATTTTACTTGTTAGGGTTTTTTATTTTATTTGTTATACTTTTGTCTGTTAGTGCTTTTTTATTTTTAAGTGTTATTTTAATTGTTTTTTGTTCGTTTTATTTTATTTATTATAGTTGATTTATTTTTTTAAGTTTTTTTGTGTTTGTTTATTTGTAGTGTTTTATTTTAATTGTTAATGTTTTTTATTTTATTGGTTTGTTTTTTGTTTGTTAATGTTTGTGTTATTTTACTTGTTAGGGGTTTTTTATTTTATATGTTAGTCTTTTGTTTTTAGTGTTTTTCTATTTTTATTGTTATTTTAATTGTTTATTTTATTTTACTTAGGGTTTTTTATTTTATTTAAATGTTTTATTTTTAGTGTTTATTTATTTTCATTGTTTTATTTTAATTGGTTTTTTTTGTTTGTTTTATTTTACTTGAGTTTTTATTTTATTTGTTAAGTGTTTTATTTTTTAGTGTTTATTTATTTTCAGTGTTTTATTAAAATATTTTTTTGTTTGTTTTATTTTACTTGTTAGGGTTTTTTATTTGTTAATCTTTTGTCTTTTAGTGCTTTTCATTTTTAAGTGTTATTTTAATTGTTTTTTATGTTTATTTTACTAATTAGTTTAGTGCCTTTTTGGTGTTTGTTTAGTGTCTTTTATTTTAATAGTTTTTTGTTTCATTTTACTTGTTAGGGTTTTTTATTTTAGTTGTTAGTGTTTTATTCATTAGTGTTTCTTATTTTTAGACTTTTATTTATTTTTTTGTTAGCATATTGTTTGTTAGTGCTTTATTTTCTTTCTTTCTTTTTTAAATTTTATTAAACAATAATAATTGTTTCATTCTTCCTACCCATTCTTTTTTTCCTTATTTATTTACTATTTACTTTTTTTAACTTCAAGTTCAACTTCTGAAAAAAAAAAACCCTCACCTTGCATTGTTTTTTCTTTTCTTTTCCTTTTTTTTTTAAACGCCAAGTCCTGTACTGCTAAGACCTGGGATGAAAGATAGTGAAGTTTTCCTGCTTATGCAACATTGTCACGTACAGGGGACTAATGGTGTAGAATTTTATGCTTGAAAGGAATTACCAATGGCACAAAATGTATTCTTTCTTGCCCTTCAGAAACTGGCGTAAGAGAAGCATATCAGTGTTTTGATTTTACAGACCACAACACATCTTCCATCAAGCTATTCATTACATATTCATCTTGATAAACACTGCCTTATACAAGCTTAGCCTAAAGCTATTACTAAGGGCAAACCCAGTGCCTTGTGCCAAGTAGAACATGCTTTGCTATTCACACACATATTAAACATATATCTAATACAAGTTTGTATTAGTCCAAGGACAGACTGTAGGAAAGTTTGCCTTAACAGAAAACGACATGTGAGAACCTCTAGAGATATGTATGTTAGTTTAAGGTGAAAAAAGGCCTCTATAAAAAAGCCTCAGGAGGACTAAGAGTTCCTCGCACTCTGCACCTGGTCCATTAAGGCCACCAGTCTTTTAAAGCTCACACTGAGTGTTGACACTTTCCAGCGTGTGTATGCAGTACTGTTTATCCTAGGCTGTCTCTCGAGCTTCCCTCTGCTCTCTGATCCAGGTTTGGATGCCAGTCCCCCGGCCAGTACTCATGAACTCACCATTCCCAATGATGTGAGTATAAAGATTGATGTTGTTTTGACTGCCAGTACCTTGTCAGAAAATCCTAACTGATGACAGAAATTTCATTTTATTTGAGAATGTATGTCTGATGTGGAGTCCAAGTCAGGGCCTTTCAAGAACAAATCTAAGTCAAAGTAAAAAAAAAAAGTCAACACTACATATTGTTATTATTTTGTATTTTTTTTAACCCTCTGGTTGTGTTTCCTGTCACACTTTTGGTGTTCCTGGTCAAAAATGACCGGACTCCAACTAACTGCTTTTAAATCTTTCTTTATATTATATTATTCTTTTTGTCAACCTGTTTTCTTTCATTTAGGACTGTTTTGTGTTTCTATTTGCATCTGATTAATTGTAGGCCTCATTCTTCTGAGAGTAGGTACCTCGTTTGAAAGAAGTCCTAAATGAAAGAAAACAAGTTGACAAAAAGATTGAATCCAATATTCCGTGATAATATAGCATAATGGGATATTTATAAGCAATTGTTTGGAGTTCGGCCATTTTTGACCGGGAACACCACATATGTGACTTTTTGCAATTTTGTAAAAAATAAAAGCATTTAAAAGCAAACTTCCTAATTAAACATTCAAGCACATTAGTGTGAGAAACCATGCAAATTTTTATAATTTTTTTATCTCATATTGTGAAAATTGTTCATAAAAAATTATTTTTTTCACGCAAAAAACGAGGTACCTTCTCTCAGAAAAATGAGGCCTACAATTAATCAGATGCAAATAGAAACACAAAACCAGTCCTAAATGAAAGAAAACAAGTTGACAAAAAGAATGAATCCAATCTTAAGTGATTATATAGCGTA
>JAHKKF010515097.1:0-13527 GCA_019740295.1 Labeo calbasu
ATCAATAGTAACATTAAAACATGTTTTAGGCTTAATTTTAAGAAATGTGCATTGTGCACAAGTAGTACTCCAAATAAAGTTTAATTATAATTTTTACATCAGTAAGTCTCCAGTGATATGTCAGTAAATATGTTAAAGAAGAAGTTCACTTCCAGAACAAAAATGTACATTTACTTTCTTTTTTCAGTTGTAAAGAAATTGTTTTTTTTTTTTTTGTTTTTTGTTTTTTTTTTTGAGGAAAACATTTCAGAAATTTTCTCCATATAGTGGACTTCAATGGTGCCCGCGAGTTTGTACATCCAAAATGCATTTTAAATGCAGCTTCAAAGGGCTCTAAATGATCCCAGGTGAGGAATAAGGGTCTTATCTAGCAAAACGATCAGTCATTTTCTAAAAAATATAAAAATTTATATACTTCTTAACCTCAAATGCTTGTCTTGTCTAGCTCTGCCATACGCATGCGTACTCTGTGTAATCCGGGTTAATACAGTAAGGGTATATCAAAAAACTCCGTTCTCATTTTCTCTGCAGAAGTACCGACCCAGTGTTTACAAAGTGAACATGCAAAGAAGGTCAAATGCCCATTACAAAAAAAGGTAAAACTGCGATACTGGACGATTTTAAAGTTGGAGGAGAAAATAAGATGGGAGTTTTTTGACGTATCATAACTGCATTACACAGAGTACGCATGCGCATCGCAGAGCTAGACAAGATGAGCATTTGAGGTTAAAAAGTATATAAATGTTTTTTTTTGTTTTTTTTTCCTTAAGAAAATTACTGATTGTTTTGATAGATAAGACCCTTATTCATTGGCTGGGATTGTTTAGAGCTCTTTGAAGCTGCATTAAAACTGCATTTTGGATGTTCAAACTCGCGGGCACCATAGAAGTCCATTATATGGAGATAATTCCTCAAAAAACATAACTTCTTTATGACGAAAGAAAGGCATGAACATTTTGGATGACAACAGGGTGAGAACATTATCTGTAAATTTTTGTTCTGGAAGTGAACTTCTCCTTTAATAACCTTGAACTATACTTAGTATAAAATAAATGCATTTTAAATCTAGAATTTTTTTTACTAGAGTATTCACTTTCTATTAACTTTTATTTATTATCTCACATATTAAGATTATAGGGGCAAACATCTAAAAAAAAAAACTTTTACCTCAGTGCTTGATTTGTAAACAAATCCATTGTAATGTTTGCATTAAATAACCAGCTCCATACATATGGCTTTTTTAGTGTAGTAAACTTGCTCGGTCGCTCACCTGGTATTGCATTGCATTTGTGATGTGAAGCACTCGGTGCGAGTCCTATGTAAAACAAGTCACAATAAAAGAGATCAAAGACTTATAGAAGCATGGTTGCTTTAGCAAATGCATTTTATCTCACATTTCAGTTTAAAATAAAACAACATGCTTTTAGCATCACTTACTGGACATTTCATGTAGAAAGTGACACGATATTGCAACAAGCAATATTATTTAACAGGAGTGTTTTTCTGACATTTTTTTCCAAGATACTGGTTGCCAAGTTATTCAAAAATATCTTCCTTGAAGTATAATTTTTGGGTTCCACGGAAGAAAGAAAGAAACACTTTGATGTTTGGAACAACATAAGGGTGAGTAAATGATTACATATTTGGCTGAACTATTTACTATTTTAAGTTTGATAAGTCCCTCTGAGAGAAGATTCAGTTTCTGTTTCACAGCGACCCATCCTCTGTAAGAAAAGTGTTTGTCACTTTTCCTAATCATCAACTGCATTTACGCTTTAAATACTTTATGGATGTCAATGTGAAGTAGATTAACCCTCTGGTTGTGTTCAGATTTCTGTTACACTTGTGGTGTTCCCAGTCAAAAATGACTGGACTCCAAACAATTGCTTATAAATCTCTCATTATGCTATATTATCACCAAATATTGGATTCATGCGTTTTGTCAACTTGTTTTCTTCCATTTAGGACTGGTTTTGTGTTTCTATTTGCATCTGATTAATCGTAGACCTCATTTATCTGAGAGTAGGTACCTTGTTTGGAGTCCAGTCATTTTTGACCGGAAACACCACAAGTGTGACTTTGTGTAATTTTGTACAGTTTTGCCCACTTTCAGATAAATGAGGCCTGTGATAAATCAGATGCAAATAGAAACACAAAACCAGTCCTAAATAAAAGAAAACAAGTTGACAAAAAGATTGTATCCAATATTTGGTGATAATATAGTATATATATATAGTATAATGACAGATTTATAAGCAGGTGTTTTTGAGTCCGGTCATTTTTAACCGGGAACACCACAAGCGTGGCTAGGTGAAAAAAAAAAAAACACAAAAAATTACGAAAATTCCAAAAAAATTTCAGAGAAGTATACTTATACCCTATGTGAACAAAGTCAGTAAGTTTGAGTCCAATGGAATAACATTAAGTATTATTTTTGTGAAAAAGAAAATCTTTTCTGGGTCAATTTGACCTGAACACAACCAGAGGGTTAAGCAGACTGTGATTTATTTCCATTTTGTTGACACAATTTCGATTAAAATCAAGGTCTTAATGCAGCCTTCAGCTGAGGACCCATCTTGCGAGAGTGGGAGTGTGGCTTCTGTTGCAGCTTCGGTTGCTCTTCTGCATTGAGGTAGTGAGAAGGGCAGCATGCCATTTCTGCTCAGCACTGATGCATATGCTTCTGCCAGAGACAATCTGCATGCATACAAAACAAAACACATCCTGTCATAAACCTCTTCAGCCTCTCTCTTTCTCTGACAGAAAAGACCTGCTGTGTGGTGTTGTGGCATGGCGCTGACTTTAGAAAAGTGATATGGTGTGACAGAGAACAGAGGACTGCATATATACACGTCTAGTGGCATTCTAGCTTTTATCTACAAACACCAATTGTAGGCTGTATTCAGATGCTCTCAGGTAGACACATTTACATTGATGCCTTTACCAGATCCTTTTATCTAAAGAGGCACAAAGAACTTTGGCAAAGAGCCAACAATAATCAACTGCTGAAAGTTGTTCATTTTATGATGAAGCAACAACACAGCTTGATGAAATCTTTCTTTTGCATGCCATGCACTATGCTGTAAAATGAACTAGAATGCTGATTTCAGGCACCCTGAATACAAATAATAGAAAAATGTCAAACAAATGCAGTCTAGATGTGTAGAGCTCAGCCTCAGGGTTCATGGTGACAATAAATCATGAGATAAACTTGCCCTCTGATGTGTAGAAGATGAAAGCACAGAAATAGAATAAAATTAGACCAGGATTTGTGATGTAGATGTTGTGTCTGATTGAATATTCCCCCCTTGGATGCTCTCTGAATCTGGCACGTGAACTAGGGGGGACGTTTCAATATATAGCTACCAAAGCCTGCAGCAATAACTATATCTAGGTTGAAAGCACCCTCCTCCACACACTCACACAGCACACACACACATACACATTTATAACATCTGAGAAATCCTTTTCACACTCAGACACTGAGCTTTATTGAACAACTTAAATATCACATTTGCTATCATCTACCAAACAGACACTGCCCGAGGCAATGAGATTGTTATTGGCAGGATGGTGCATCTCTGAATCTGTTTAGTGTGTGTAAGGCTGTCTTGCTTTCTCAGTGTAATGAGATCTGGGCAGAAATTGGACCCTCAGCTTGATGCTGAGTTATATCCATCACCAAAACTGGGTTACACTCTTCTATTTCAACAGTGCAGCATCCCATCTGGGGGACAACCCTCATCTAACACCATCCTGCCGATGACTTTACATGCTTGCTACGCATTACTGCTCTCTTGCTGTATCCTGGGCCTTTTACCTTGACTTCTTATTTATTCATTTATTTTTTAATTAGTTTATATTTTAAGATTTGATTTTACCTCAGATTAATTTATTATTAAGAGACTCTCGTACTGTTATGTTTTTGGCAGGTCATTTCAGGTTCTACTTCTGATTCTCCAGTAGATTCCCAGTGGACCTGTGGTAGATCTCCTGGGTGTAGATTCAACATCCCATTTGTTCAGGGATCCAATGCATGATCCAGATGTTTCAGTCACTACAAGGGTAACCATAAATCATTCAGGGACAGTGCTTGAGTGTGCATATGTTTGTGTGTGAACATGCTAGCAGTACAGCTGCTGGAGGATTTAAAACTCTGGTTTGGATACGTCTTTTTAGGCTACTTTAAGTACACTTTTTATGTCACTGTGAAATAAAAAAGGAAAAACGTGGAATTAAAATGAAAATTGTTGTTATTTACTTGGCCCTTGACTTTCTTCCCTTTGAAGAAACAATTGTAGTCATCACTCTTCACGTGCAATTACAATGAAATGGAGCCTGAGGCTTTTAAGCTTCAAAAAAGTATCATAACTTTGGTCTTATGAAGCTATACAATAGCTTTATGTGCTTTACTAGGAACAGACTGAAATTTTAATGAATACCATGTTGAAAAATACAGCATTTAAGCTGATCCTTAGTTGGTCATAAGTTGGTTATAAGCTGGTTATGAGCTGGTCCTGAGCAAGAGCTCATAACCAGTTTCTAACCAGTTCAGGACTATCTTAAACCAGCTCATGACCAACTAAGGACCAGCTTAAATCAGCTCAAACCACCTGCCATGCTTCAAAACATACCTAACCAGCATATGCTGTTTTTTTTTCAACAGGGTAGTACACTCAGAATGAAAATTCTGTAATCATTTACTTACACTTATGTCTTTCTAAACCTTTCTAAACTTTTGTTCTAACACACATACACAGAACACATCAAATATGGTAAATGGAAGCTCAAACATGCTTGTTTGCTGCACGAGAGTCAAAGAATTCCTTTCTCATTCATCAAGCAAATGTCTGAGCTTCCATTTAAAGGAGATTACAGATAATTTACCCACCCCCTTGTAATCCAAGATGTTCATGTCTTTCTTTCTTCAGTTGTAAAGAAATGTTTTTTGATAGAACCATTTCAGGATTTCTCTCCATATAGTGGACTTCTATGGTGCCCGCGAGTTTGAATTTCCAAAATGCAGTTTCAATGCAGCTTCAATGGGATCTAAATGATCCCAGTTGAGGAAGAAGGGTCTTATCTAGCAAAAAAATAAATAAATAAATAAATAAAAAATAAAATAATTTATATACTTTTTAACCTCAAACGCTTGTCTTGTCTAGCTCTGTGTAAACTCTGTGTAATCCGGGTCAATACAGTTAGGGTATGTTGAAAAACTCCCGTCTCATTTTCTCCTCCAACTTCAAAATCACCCTACATCACTGCAGAAATATCGACCCAGTGTTTACAAAGTGAACGTGCAAAGAAGATCAAAAGCCCTTTACAAAAAAAGGTAAAACAGTGATGTAGGACAATTTTGAAGTTAGAGAAGAAAATAAGATGAATTCCTGTCATGAACCGGAATACACAGAGTTCACACAGAACTACACAAGATGAATCTTGAGTACCTATAGAGTAGTAGGCTACCTTCATATCTAGGAAGAGTGTTTAGTTTGATCAAATTTATAAAAGACAGATACAGCTGTACAGCTTCTCTCCGAAAACAGTAGAGCTCCTGGAAGTGGGACATGGGTGGATCTAAAGAGTCACAATTCAAGCTTGTGCAGCGATCGTCTGCAAGCTGTGACATCGATATAAATTAAAGAGGAACAAAAGCTTTATTGATGTAATTTTTTTAATTTGTTTATAAAACATTCATCACCAAAATTCCGGGTACAAACAAACACACATGCACAACTCTGTTGCTCCCTTGGAGAAGCAAACTTTGGGAAGCCGAACAAGGGTATATTTCCGTCACAACCAAAAACACACTTCTTTGTTGACATTGTTGATATCATGATCTAAAACAAAATGACAAATCCTTCTTGAGCAACTGCTGTGCAGTGCTGCAGACGACTTCCGTAACCCAAATAAAGCACATCTTGCGCTTGTTCTGGTTAATGTGTGCTTGCGCTCTTCCTAGAAAAGTGCCCACATAGTACAAGGACATCATACAGTGCCATACTCAAAAAATCAAAAACAAACCTAAAGGAGTGTATTTGGCACAGAAATATATGTCCAACTCATTTTATGAAACTTTGGCCATCCAACTCTTTAGTGTAAATATGTCAATATGCATGAAATAGTATTAGACCTCACCCAACTCTCGGAGGGATTGGCATGGTAATGTACATGACAACGTAAATGTATTTGGTCTTGGCGGAATAGATCTGTTACGGCGCTGCAAGACTTGCTACTGCCAATACATCCACAACATCCTGCTGTGAGCATGTAAGAAATATTGTTGCTGCACGTATAACATATATGAATAACCCGTTAGCATACATGAATCACCTCGTAGCAGATCTATACAGGTGGAGCTGGGGATGGTGGAGGGTTTCTGAAGCATGCAGCAAAACTGCAGTAAGCTTATTGGCTACTGATACAGGAAAGAACCAATCAGCTGTGCCATACCTTTAAGTTGTCGTCCTTGCTGCATTCATTCAAGAAGGAACCATCATTTATATTTTTGTATGAACAAATTCTTTAAAATGAAACGTTTTATTAACACAAAAAGTATTTCTCTTTCTTTTTTCTTCCCTGTCCCTAACTATCAGCATTCCCTCTATGTCTGTCTGACAGCCTCCTGGTTATAGTATGTCCTCTAAAAGCTAACTGTGCCCTGTAAAAGTCAAAATGAGCTGAAAGTGCACCTACCCCTCTTCAATTGCATCTAAATCCGTTCACCTTCCTCTCTCTATCTTTTATTTGCATCAAAAGGCATCACGCTCTTATCTTACATCATGCTCGCAGACTCGCAGTGACATAACACTGATGATGGACAAGCTATACCATCATAACTCTCTTTCCTAGAAAAGTTGTTGAATAATTCCTTCTTCTGCATAAATCCTTCTTCTAAGTGATTCCTTAAAGTTAAAGATTTTAATATTAAGCACACAATCTCAGTTTTTCTTTTGTGTATCACTGATTAATATCAATGACAAAATTGTGACTCCACAGACTCCACAAGAGAAATCAATAAATCTACTCTGCATCCTGCACAGTTATATATACTGTGTGTGTGTGTGTGTGTGTGTGTGTGTGTGTCCACCACGTGCATTCAACATACCCATCAATGGACGGGTTCAACTGATCCTCAACCAATCGTGTAAATGTGGAGACAAATATGCCTGTTATGAATCTATAATTCCCAGTCAGGCATGGCATTAATACACAGCAGTCTACACACAGCAGAATTTTATCAATGGATCTGCCTCTGCAGTATGCTGGAAAGGTTATTTTAATCTTTGATGATGAAACAACTTTCTCAAGGGGAACATTAATTAAACATGTAAAAGTCTCTCGCTTTCTCTTTCTTTTTTCTTGACTAAGTGATGCCAGGGCCTTTTCCTGAATCAACATATTGCTGTCAAACAAACACATTAGATTCGAGCCCTAACTGCAGTTTAAATCCAAACCGTAAAACCTCTGCAATCACAGCATTGTGCTTACTTACAGTACATACTACATAGTAGGTGAAACACAGTATGTGAAGAGATTAGTATATCCAAATTTATAGTATTCATAAAACAATAGCCAAAAGAGTACCCGGATGACCTGCTATTTCCAGCGAGATTCTGAAATGCATATCTGATGGACAATTTACTACCTCATGAGATCACAGGAGAGGATTAGTGAAAGAAAGTGAAGCGACCCAACTGACGCCGTATGTCACATGACAAAGACAACATGAATCCATAGATTATAACGTTCAAATTTCAAATCAATACTACACATAACATACTTTTTATAATGGTAGCAAAGTTTCAAACCAAATATAGTAACTTCTAGACAGTATGCAATTTTCAGATGCAGCTCATGTCTTACTAAGATCACTTTTCAGATTCAAACCTGTATTTCTGAACAACAGTTTGGGTAAGCTACTTGAGTGTTGACAACTGTTTAAACTTTTTATTATGAAGGCAACTCTGCCATCATGTGGTAACAAGATAAAACAAAGACTGGCATACATGTTTTCAGCCAGCAGTACTCAGCGAAAGACTTTGTAATGGTAAGATCCCTTTCTCAATTTAATTTTTTACTTGATCTGAGTAAAATTGGCTCCACACAGTCAAAATTTGTTCAACCTTTCCTTCTCTTTCCACAGAATATTTGGAATGGATATTCTTTGCCAACAATTTATGGAAATTGAGTAAACCTAATTATGTTTCTTGTTTGCAGCGCTCATTCCACTTTTTAAAATTCTTTTATTATTAACATTCCTTTTAATCATTATGTAATTTATATTTTATCACTTTACATTAATAATTACATTAATAATACTACTTATTCCTAATGCGTTGTATTTTTATATAAAGAAAAAAATTATCTTTGCATGATCAGATTGTAGAATAAGGTAGCTGTTTTGCCCATTTGACTTTGATACTTCATATTATACCTTCTTAAATGCATCAGTGTACATATTAACTGTGGTGTGTACATTTTGTTATATTTTCTGTATTTTATTGTAATACATTGTCATGATGACTTCAGCAGCTCTTTTTTCTTTCACTTCTTTAAAATAAAAAAACACTTAACTTTGCGCCATACCATCCTGCTCACAAGTAACAATAAACCACAATGTGTAACATTTCAATTAGATAGATAGATAGATAGATAGATAGATAGATAGATAGATAGATAGATAGATAGATAGATAGATAGATAGATGTGGTGTACTTACTGGCACATGAGCAATTACTCTAAAGCTCTGAAAATGCTGCACTGACAACACTGATATAGCCTCTAAAAATAGCCTATAATACTTTGTTATATAAAAAGGGGTTCTAATCTAACTGATATAAAGTTAGTATTTTTTGAAGTTACACAAACTGTTCCCAGTGTCCCCACACCATGTGCTTGTATTTTTGGGGGTCTCATGTGACAGATAGGTCCACCCTCATGAGGGGCTTCACTGACTAACATTGTTGCAATACAGTAGGTCCACGTACTTTCATGGGCTGGAGACGTAACATGTATAAACTGCCCACTGACCGGATCTGCTATTTAACAGGTGTAGCAGCAAGTGCAACAGTGTCGTTTTTAGACAGATCTAGCCCGGAACTATGCGCTCTATCTGGGGTTTAATTGCCTTGGTGGCCTCGGCAACTTTTTACTTGTATCTGCTTGTGTCTGCCTTCCTTCCGCCGGGTCCCCGTGCCTTCCGCGTTCACGATGCTGAACACACAGCCGATGAACCAGAGGAAGAAGAACTTAGGTAGAATATTATTTTACTGCATGTTATCTTCGGTTATCTTCGGTACGTCTGCTTTTGTTTGTAGCTGAATGAATTCTATTCAATTAACCTGGTAATTAACCCTTCTGTTAAATTTATTTTTAGTTTAATTTAGTTTTAATAACACACAATTTACCTACAGGTAACTGAAGCATCTGAATATGTGCTGATTGACAAAACAAATGATAAAAATGGGAAATGATTTCAGGTAAACATATTTACACATAATGCATAATTAAATAAAATAAAATTAAATCAAATTAAATTTTAAGGCGAAAATATATTGATGTTTCGAGGACTAGGCTACTTCCGATTCGTTAATGAATCGCTATTTTTAATCGGATCTTTTCAAAGGTTGAACTGGTTCAACCTACATCTTGGTATTATTAAGTTAAAGATTCAGTGAAAGCGTCCCACTTAAAATATGAACAAATCACAATCTTGTGAATCACAAAACCTGTGTAAACGATTAGCTCATGAATCAGTTTTAATTGTGGACAGGTAATTAATTTAGATTTGTAGAAAATATTGTTTCTTATTTTGCAGTGTTCAGCCCATTTTTTAAAAAATATATATTTTGATTATATATTATTAATTTATCAATTTAATCAATGTTATTAACATTACAAACATCTTAATAACCATAACCATACTACAATCTGAATTCATAGTCTGTTGCTATGATCCCTTCATTAAAAATATAGGCATATCTAAGTTATTTATATAAGTTAACCTTGTAAATGTATCTGTTTAATTGGGATTCAGCAGCTTTCTGCTATGTATTCAATTATCAACTAAACTGTGAAAAAGCATACATTTACATAGGAAAATTTGATGTGTTTTACATTACATGCTTATCCTGGGGGCTTTTATCCCCAGGTAAAGGGGAATTTTACCCTACTAGTAGAGCAAGATGGCCCTTTTCATGCATTTGTGTTTTAACTCAACTGTACACTGCTTTCAGTTATTTCCACCAATAATATATTGGATTATGCATAATTATCATATACATATTCAACTCATGTACAGATATGCTACAGTGTAGCAGTAAGTTCGCACTGTTTCTAAGGGAAGCATCTACAGTACATTCAGTTTGGAACAGCGCTCCTTTTCACCTGTGGAACAACTCCCTCGTTCTCTCTTTTATTAGTTCTCTCTATCTCTATTAATTTCACATTCTTGCATGTCTGTTTGACTTAGTCAGGATTGGTTTATTTATTATAATATATACGCCCTCATCTCAGGAGTAATGGGAGAATAAGAAATAAAATTAGTGAGGATGAGAGAGAGATGGATATGTACTTTAGAAAGAGAGAAGCTTTGGCAGTTCTTCTCTGTTGGTGGCAAATATTACAAAACATCTTCTCCTGTTTGCCCTGTGCTCTGTCCTCATCAGCGTTCCTTTATACTGTGTATGCAGCTCTGGGCCCGGTGTGGGAAATCACGTCAAACCACTTTTTCTTCTATAGCATCTCATCTGTCCTCTCATGTCTCCTTGGCAGAGACCTAAAGGAACTGATCCTGAGTTCTTACTATGCACCTGGTTCTCAGATATTGTCTGCTTTGTTTGTGTGCGACTATAAGCAATGAATGAATTAAGAAGTCTGAGACCCAGTGTAGAATGTAGATAGTGTAGACTAGTGTAGAAGTGTAGAAATTGACTAGTGTAGAAAACCAACTAGACAATAAACAAAGCCTTATTAGAATATATCACTTTTAAAGAATGCATGAATATATCACTGTTAAAAAAGTGATACCAAACTGCGTGTCCTTTGCTTGATCATATTACTTTTTCATATAATTATTTTAATTATTAATGCATTAAACTCTACTGATTATTACCTTGTCTGCTCTGAATGCAAATCAACATTAGCGGTAAATGTCTCAGAATTGGAGCCTGGCAGAGGGCATGAGGTGACAGTTATAAGATCAGGCAACTGCCTTCTGGAGTGTCTTGAAACCCTTTGAATTTGCTGAGATGTGCAATATAAAGGAGGAGGGAAAGAAAGAGATATCTAAAGGGTTCATATGAGACATGTATGTCTGACATGGCAAGTTAAAATGCATCGCATGAATAAATAAAAGGAGAGAAGAGAGGTCTCAAAAGCCCTGTGCGCTTACAGTATGTCACTTTCTGAAGTCATCCAGATATTTAGAATAACAAAAACAGTGGAAAGGACACTGCAGTTTCAAATTGGGTAACAGATCTGCTGTATGTCCACCATCATCACATTCCGTCCAAAGATCTGACCTTTCTGTAGTGTCTTGTGACCTGTCCTGTATGTCTTGGTTCGTTTCTTGATTAGCTCACTCTTCTGTACCCTGGGAGAAAATCTGCTGAGGAGGTTGCGATGAAGTTTTTCCCATGTTGTTCAGCAGTGATGGCAGAGACAGCTGTGCCCTGTGTACTTATAGCTGTGTGAATCTTTGGGTGGGAATTTCCATGGTTATAAGAGAAGGGAAATTTTGTGTTAACGTATGTGCATGTATCATGTTTTACCGTGTGTAGCCATAAAAATGATCTGTTACCAGTACAATTGAACCTGTCAGGATTTTTAAAAGGAGAGTTTAGGTTTATTAAGATTTTTTTACTGACTGGTTCGATCTCCTCCACCGAAGGCTCTCATACTGTTGTACTTGTGAGAACATACTTAGTGTGCACTCAGCATGGAGCATATTGCATGTTTATATTCATCACACTGGGTACGTATGTGAAATCAAAACCTGCTTTGGCACATGGGTGGGGAATACTGTCCCATTGCGTGCCCAAATTACCCCCTGGATGCCAGTAAGGAGCTTAGATTACTCACGACTGCACAAGATGTGATTCATCTGCTGTCTAGGGTACATCCACGTATTTATTGACGATCATGTTAAGTGTGTTTGAAGACATTTTAAACAATCTGGCCATCAAGTGCAGCCAAACCACACACACATGCGCATTTGCACAGCTGAGAGGCTATTTCCGTCCAGTTGCTGTATCGTATTTCATTCGTTCACTTATGCTGAGGGCAGATTTCAGTCTTTCTGTCTCATCTTGCTGACAGGCTAGTGTCTTGATCAAGGGACTTCAACTATTTTCAAGCCTCGAATTCAAGCCTGTTGTACACTGAAAAAATGGTAAACTAAAATGGTTTTGTTCAAGTCAAAAATATTATTTAATATCTCTGACCCTAAATACATTAATTTATACAAACAAAACAAATTTTTCTGGTTTAAATCAAGTCAGGTAACAATTGCAAGTCAGTACTTTTTACAGTATGTATTAGTAGTACTATATGTATTTATTTACAGTAGTTTATTTTTATGCTTCTGTACCACATCCATTTAATCTGTAAGGAATATTGAAACAATAAGATGAACATAGCTAAGAGTTAATTAAAAAACAAATCATTTACACCACTTCGTCCTAAAACCCCATTATTTGGTTCTAAGCATTTTTCAAATATCTTTGTTTAACAGAATAAAACAAGTCATACAGGTATAGAGCAATCATAAGTTGAGTAAATGATGACTCGCTGATTTTAAGGCAGTGAAAGAGGCATATGAGATTTTTCCTGTATTTCTTAAAAAAGTCTTAACCTTTTCTGATCTGGACTCTGCAAAGAGATAACTCTGTGTATGAACTTTGTCTGATTTTAGAGAGCATTTTATTGCCCACTCAAAAATTAGACACTTCTTGAATTACTGAAAAAAAGTGGTAGCGTAAAAATACTCTACCAGTCAAGAGTTTTTGAACAGGAAGATTTTCAATGGTTTATTTATTTATTTATTTTTTTAAAAGAAGTCTCTTCTGCTCTTCAGCCTGTATTTATTTGATCCAAAATATAGCAAGAGCAGTAAAATATAAATATTTTTACTATTTAAAGCTTTTGTAACATTATACACTGACTATACCATTCAAAAGCTTGGAGTCAGTGTAATTTTAATTAATTTATTTATTTTTTAATTGTAGAAATTAATATGTTTATTTAGCAAGAATGCTTTAAATTGATCAAAAATGATGATAAAGACCTTTATAATGTTACAAAAGATTTCCATTTCAGATAAATGCTGTTCTTCTGAACTTTCTATTCATCATAGACACCTGAAAAAATTCTAATCAGCTGTTTTCAACATAATAATAATAATAATAATAAATAATGTTAATAAAAATGTTTTTTTGAGCAGCAAATCAGAATATTAGAATGATTTCTGAAGGATCATGTGACTGGAGTAATGATGCTAAAATTCAGCTTTGAAATCACAGG
>JAHKKF010515099.1:0-36178 GCA_019740295.1 Labeo calbasu
GTGTAACATCCTATTAGGTTCTGTACTGGAATGTACTGGTCTTATTTGTAGTGTAATCACCGTTTGTGTAAGCAGCAGATGTGTTAGGGAAGTAACACGTAATATTTTAATTATATTTTGCTGAAATGAGCGAAATGACTCGAAAAAAGATTCATTCATTTTGCTAAACGAGACTCAAAAAGGTCAGAGTTTAGAGCCCTTCGAAGCTGCATTTAAACTACATTTTGGAAGTTCAAAATCGGGGCACCAATGAAGTCTATTATATGGAGAAAAATCCTGAAATGCTTTCCTCAAAAACCATAATTTCTTTACGACTGAAGACAAACAGACATGAACATCTTGGATGACAAGGGGGTGAGTAAATTATTATTTAGTTGTCAAGTCAGCATTTCATATTTTCTTCAGTGTTGTCTAATATTTGTATTTCATTTTCTAAACAAAAATGTTTTTTAATAATTTGTTTTATTTAACATTAATAACACTGCTCAAAATGTTGTACAATATATCAAGTGGGGCGTTTTTAAATTTGAATGCAACTTTTATGGGACATGTACTGTGGTAGAACTATGGTATTCTTTTTGGCATAGCAAAATAAAGTTGTAAGTTTGGCATAGCATGTAAATACCAGTGAAAGTCACAATCAGTATCAAGTACCATGGTATCACTATCTGACACGGTCACTGTACGCTAGTACTTTTACAGTACATTTTGTTTATTTGAAGCTAAGAATGTGCTATAAGGTTCAAGGTGTACAATTTCCAGCCAAACCAATAAACGTATTACATGTTGTCTAGAAGATTCAACTTCCCTCACAGCCAGAAACATCCTGTCTCCAGATGGATGGAACAAAAAGTACATGTACCCCACCATCTGGACATAAGACGAGAGAAAGTGACTATCAGGATGCATGGATGCTCTCTCTCTCTCTCTCTAGTGAATGCTCATCATTGAGTGTGCGTTTTGATGAATAGTCTGTGAACTGGCCTTGTACTGCAGCGGAGGACTGGCCAGGCAGAAAATGAGCTGTGTAAACTCTCTGTCATTGGTCGTGGTTCCAGTATAGGCTTGTGTGATTGTAAAAATATTCATGTCATGTAGGCGTGATAGTAGGAAACAAACTTTGATATAAATATCTATATCTCTCAATACAGATAAGGTAGATCACCACTGACTGTCTAATTGAGCTACCCTGATAACATACATACACTTCTGCAAAAAAAGCCCTTTTTTTTATATTTCCAGAGAAAAGTATGGAAGGAATTTAAAGGATTAGTTCACTTGCAGAATAAAATTTTCTTGATAATTTACTCACCCCATGTCATCCAACAGTTTCATGTCTATTTTTTTCACTCGAAAAGAAATTAAGGTTTTTGAGGAAAACTTTCCAGGATTTTTCTCCATATAGTGGACTTCAGCGGGGACCAACGGGTTAAAGGTCCATACTGCAGTTTCAATACAGCTTTCAAAGGATCTACACGATCCCAGCTGATGAATAAGGGTCTTATTTAGCTAAACAATTGGTCATTTTCTAAAAAAAAAAAAAAAATACTAAGTTGTATACTTTTAACCACAAGTGCTCTTCTTGCACCAGCTCTTCGTCCACAGCAATCTCAACTACCATACCATAATGTGTAGGAGTACTGCATTATCCTACACAGGCCTATAAATCCCGCCACTGCATTTTTTGTCATTGAATATGTTGTTCCACTTCACTAAAGAGCCATTAAACACTACTGTGATGCAGAAAGCGGTTATGTCCACTTTGTCCACTCTTGTTCTCTTTGCTTTTATCTACTCTTTGTAGAGTGAAGAAGAAAAACTGCCAACACAAACTCACAGCTGAAGCACTTAAAGTGAAGGATCCTTTTGTTCCATCTAAACACATTAATTCACAATATGATCGCTGTGAGCGGGGTTCAAGGAGGCTAACATTATTAATGTGAATTTAATTACCTGTAATTTCTGAGGCATGTGGGGGAGATGCAGGGAGAGAAACAAGATAAAAGGAACAACAGATGAATAAGTGGCGAGAACTAAAGCAAATTGCTAATAAATGCACAGAGATAAATCCAGAGGCTCTTTCTTTGTCTCTATAGTTTAACAATGCAAATGTATGTGTAATCATTGCTGAAGTATTTCGCTTGTGACAATACTGCCCTCTAGTGGCAATATGTATTCAAGTTTAGTTAAATACATCACTGACAACATAACGTTAAACCAAAGTAATGAAATAAATTCGAAGGAAATTAATAATTAAACAAATTTATTTATGACACAATACAGTACAACACAATATACAGCTGAAAGGTAGTAGAGCAGTAGATACTGTAAATTGAGTTGCCAAGTGGGTCAAAAATGGAGTCCTATTATGAGAGAGAGAGAGAAATCGAATTAGGCTTGCTGGGTCACTCTATCACCGATTTCGACACTCCCATCAATCAATATAAATACAGGCTAACCAGACTGGCTTTCTCTTCACTGAGTGGTATCAGTACTGGAGTATGAATTATTAGTAGAGCTCTATGGTCATATTTAAATGGTGCTGTCAATTGTCATTGCTCTAAATATGTACATCTAAAAATTTAAAGATTAAAAAGTAAACATTCATCATATTCACAATGTGCACTCCACGAATTATTTTTCAAAGATTACTGGAGTACAAAATACTGTTTTAGTCTTTCTACTTCAAAACTTAATGTTTAATTCAATGTCTTACTTGCTGTTTTATTTGTGAAATTTACTAGCAATTTCTGAGTGAAAGTTGTTTGAATGTAAATCCTACACCAGAATTTTTTCATTGTGGACTTGATAATGATAATTTGGCCTAACGTACATGCTTAAAGGATAGTTCACTTCCAAGACAGAAATTTACAGACAATTTACTCACCCCTTTGTCATCCAAGATGTTCATGTCTTTCTTTCTTTAGTCGTAAAGAAATGTTTCTTGAGGGAAACATCTATATCGCTGTATCTTGAGGGAAATTTCAGGAATTATCTCCTTATAGCGGACTTCTTTTTTGCTTGCGAGTTTGGATTTACAAAATGCAGTTTAAATGCAGCTTCAAATGGCTCTAAACGATCCCAGTCGAGGAATAACGGTATTATCTAGCGAAACGATCTGTCATTTTCGAAAGAAATTGACAATTTATATACCTTTTAACCTCAAATGTTAGTCTTCTCTCATCTCTGCGATACCCGTGCGTAGTCTGTGTAATCCAAGGGCAAGTTAGGGTATGTCGAAAAACTCCCATCTCGTTTTCTTCTTCAATTTCAAAATCGTCCTATATCGCTGTTTTACCTTTTATGTGTATTTATTAATTTATTTTTTGTAAAGGGCTTTTGAACTTCTTTGCATGTTCACTTTGTGAACACTGGGTCGGTACTTCTGCAGCGATGTAGACGATTTTGAAGTTGGGGAAGAAAAAGAGATGGGAGTTTTTCGACATACCCTTCCCACCCCACCCTACTCCTCACGCAGACATAGAGAAGACGAGCGTTTGAGGTTAAAAAGTATATAAATTGTCCATTTAAAAAAAAAAATGACAGATCGTTTTGCCAGATAAGACCCTTCTTTCACGGATTGGATCGCTTATAGCCCTTCAAAGCTTCATTTAAACTGCATTTTGGAAGTTCAAATTCGGGGGCACCATTGAAGTCCACTCACTATATGGAGAAAAATCCTGAAATGTTTTCCTCAAGAAACATAATTTCTTATCAACTGAAGAAAGAAAGATAATACATCTTGGATGATAAGGGGGTGAGTAAATTATCTGTAAATCTTTTCTCTGGAAGTGAACTACTCCTTTAATGACCGCTGTTCTTTCACCTGAATATGAAAGCTTACTGCTTTATTACACTGTCTATGAATCACTGCATCACTCATCATAGTTACTGTTGTAACACTCTACAATAATATTGACCGTTCCTAGGACAGGTCACCAATGGAACAATACAAACATTAAGTAAGGCATAATCAGCTGGTCATTATCAGCTGATGGTACATTTTTCTGCGTTATGTAGCTTTGGTGTACTATTAAATAAATAAATGGGCATGAAATATTAATTTAAAGTGAGATTATTACAATATGTCAGAAGAAATGTAGAATCCAGCACAGCTCTGAATAAACTGGTTGCAAGGGACAACAGTCAATTATACAGTTTAGCTAACATATTTTATCAGATGTGAGATATGTTTTTTTTTAAATAATACTTTTATTTAGCAAGGCTTCATTAAATTGGTCAAAAATGACAAAACATCTGTTAAATACAGCTATAAAATAAATACAGCTATTCATCAAAGAATCCTGAAAAAACAACTGATAATAATAAGAGTATTTATTGAGCACCAAATCAGCATATTAAAATAATTTCTGAAGGACCATGTGACATTGAGGACTGGAGTAATGATGCTGAAAATTCAGCTTTGCAATCACAGGACTATATTAAATTTTTTAAAATATAAAAATATATTAAAAATGAAAACAGTTGTTTTATTACATTATTACTGTTTTACTGAAAGCAGCCTTTTTATTAGGTCTGTTAAACTCTAACTGTGTTTTGTCCCAATCAAAATCAATTTTCATATTCTCTCTGATGTAGCCTTAAGAGGAATCCATTCATCGCTACCAGTCTAGATCAGGGTCACAATCGGCCTGATAGTAGCTTCAGGGTTTCTCCTAAGTAAATGATTTACCCATATTTTACTCGGAAGTTCGTCTCACACGCACGCCACACACACTCCCGTACACTTACACAAACATACGCGTATCTGTTCTCCCTCTGTTGCCTTGTCACACAGCCAAGGTTCAGGCTCTCTCAGCACATTTCCATCGCTCCTTTGACTGGCAGTAAACAAGTGACATAACCTCTAACTAGAGGACTCTGCAGCAGGGGTGGATGTCCTTACATACAGAGAGAGAAATAGACTCCAGTCCTTCTTTTGATCCTGAGTGTGGACAGCATGTAATAGGATCCACATGTTCAGTCTGGCTGAGTGACCGGCTCAGTGCTAAAGAGAAAAATACTATGTAGAGCTCTCAAATACTTCTGGGTGCCATGTTTAGACAATCCTGTTACTACTTCTCATACTTTGAACAAACCCCTAACTCTAAGAATTAAGTTTTTGTGATATGGTTATGATATCTCAAACTGAGCAGGTTGTTGTGCTAAATCAAGTTATGCAATTTTAAAGAGACAGCTCATCAAAAATGACTTTACTCACCCTTATGTCATTCCAAACTAGAGATGAAATGAAAATGTCTCATGATTATAGTGACCAAAATGATCGTGGTTATCAGTATTATCACGGTATTGTTTAAATGTGCTGGAAATGTGCTGGACACATAAATCGTTTCACCACGTTTTATATTTAAAGTTTTCTATTAAAATAATAGTACACACAGGGCTGGATGTAAATGTAAGTCTCTGTGAATCCACTCACTGACACTAGGTGGCGCTTATGGAACAGCACAACTACAGCTGTTTTCCTGTAACCTCCATAGACGAGCATTGCGATTAAGAACTTTACTTTATGGAGTGAAGATGAAAACAAAATGCTATCGAATCTTTCTGCAGACAGTCAGAGCTTTTAGAGGTACATTCATATAATTAATTAATTCATATGCATATATTCATTTGTATAGTTCCCTTAGCACTCTTTTAAAACCTCTGAGCTTTCCGCCATGTCCGCCATGAAACAGTAATACTAACCCTTAATGTACTACTGAATACGTTGTTCTGCTAATTTATGGTGTCTAAACCACAAAAAAAACGTGTGGAAGCAGCTAAATCATATAGATAAGGAACAGGAACAGGAAACAGGAAAGGGCACAACATTTTGACAAACTAAAGTTGAAGGGTGGTAAAGATACGTACAAGAAGTATTAATTAAGATATTAGGCTAATATTTCACCTAACATACCCGACCGGAAATGATGAGAACAAACCTGAATGTTGTAAAGATTCTTGCTCTGGAAATTCTTGTTCAGTTCAGCCAACCTTTTGTTCCTCAGACGTTTTTTTGCACTTATCTCCTTGATTTGTTGTAACTTTTGGCAGTCTATAGTACTCCGAATGGTTTTCCCAGTCTGACCGATTAGTACAGCCCAAAACATGACAATAATTGACCATTTTCAGCAGCAGTAATCAGCAAAATATGCATGTTTTGTTTGCTTCAGTGGCATTGTTTACGTTCAGTACCGCCAATATGGCCGATTGATGACGCGTCGTGAAATAACTCCAAATGAAAGCTGTTTGAGTTTCTTTCATATGCAGAATACAACAGAGATATTTCAAAAATGTGTCTGGTTTTATCCATATGATTAAAGTCTTTTGTTGTACTGAAAATAATCCCCACATTTTTCAAAATATGGTCTTTTGTGCTCTGCAAGAAGAAAGAAATACATATGGGAATGACACAAAGGTGAGTAAATTATGTCCATATTTTGAATTTGGGGCAAAATGTCCTTTTATTTAGACTTTTTCCCCCCCAATGGATACAGCAGACCAAAAAATATCAGACTTACATTGAAGAAGGGATTCAAGACATATCTACATTGTAAAAAAAAAATAAAAGATTTTTGAAGTTGTAAATACAACGATTATTAAAGCATGTTTGACAAGAAAATACTATTCACATTTAATTAATGTGTAAATTGCCGATTCTTTGTTATAATTTGCGAAATTGTACTGAGTAAAAAAAAAAATTCTTGTATTGTTACAATATTAGTAGTATATCATGTGCACCCAAATATCCCTGTTTATTTGTCAGCAAAATGCTGACAGAAAATTGTGGGGTTTTTTTGTTTTTTTTTTGTATTTTGTTAACACTACAGATTTAACTTCCGCATTTTTGTAGCCCTGCCTACGGACAGTCAGATTGACAGTTGGGTGGTTCTGTGCCTGCTCAAAATTCAGTGAAAAGACACAATGCTGGATAAAAGCCAGCCCTCAGCCCCTAGCATGAAAGTTTACAGTTGAAGGGAATTGCAGTACCTCTAAGCAGTATTAAACAGTCTGTGCGAAGAAACCTAAATGCCACAGCAGAAGTGCTTCTGTGCCATCTTTGCAGTGTAAATTTAGTTATGTAGCACCAATATATACTGCGACCGCAAAGTTTTATTAAAGCCCATCTTTCCAGCAGTTACACCTGAAAGCAACGATTCAGCAACTCTCTGATAACCTCCACAACACCCTTGCAACATAATGGCAAGCTTTTACAGGCATGTGCATTTTACTTTTTTAAATGTAAAAATGCAGTTGCTATTCTAAGAAATGCATGTATTAATTTATGCATGCAGATACATTTGCATAAACACACCTGCAATTCTCCATTACAGTGATTAGAATTCCACGCTCGCTCTGCCCGAACAGCTGAGGCCTCCTCTGGATGTATGTCATACAACATTAAAAAAGAGAAAAGTCAAAATCAAAGCCGTTGTCATGGCAACTGCCGTTCCTGCCCACCAAAACGAACTCCCCACCCCCCACAGGTTCCACTGATCGATAGGATATTGTGAGGGTGGAACTAACCCAAAACAACCAGTAACCTACATACTAGTTATGCACCATAGCCTATATGCCACATAAAGAGAAAGGGGTCGACAGACTATCCATCATCCGCTGAAAAGGAGGAGGAAACAGAAGAAAGACAATTCAATTAAGGAAGAGTAAAGGGTTGAAAAGAAAGAAAAAGACGAAACATAGTATACAAACATAGGAAGACCAAATCTACTATCGGACAAATAAAAGATGGCTTGTTTGTTGGGGAATGCGCTGCTTTCCCACATTTACCTGCTCTTCTTGTTGTTGGACGCCGGGTCTTATGTGCAACCCGTCCATGGAGGTAAGACGACTTTTCTTGTGTTTTCTTCCAGATGATAGATGCTTCATTTGGACATTGTTTCAAAAGTATTGGTTCTGTAGATGTAGTTTGAAGTGTGCACTTATGTTAACAGATCAGTGAATTTTCACATATCAGCACTTCAATTCATCAATACAAAAAGCATGTTTTAGAATATTTTTAAATATTGTCTGTCAGAGACAATCATGTCTGGTTTTAAACAGTTATATTGTTTTAATTTGATGACAAACAATGTATCATCAGCCATTAAGCCTTTTCTTTCATTTCTATTATTATGTTGTATTTGATTACGGATCTGTTTTATGATTCATAACGGTTTGTACTTTATGTGGTAACAAGTAATAGAAAACCAGGGCACTATGAGTGGTATGTTCACACGCACACCAACGCAAACAAAAGCACACACACAAGCAGCTCATGGCATTTCCCAGAACTCTGCAATGACACCTATTCCAGTGTTCAAGGAAATGTACGACAGAGGTTGAATGATCATGGGGGTGTCCATTATGAAAACACATTCTGTTTAAAAATACTTGTTCCCTTCTGAGCAAACATGAGGGTTAAGACTGTTCTATCAAATGTGTAGTTTTAACAATGGATTGGGAAGGTTACTGTGGAAATCTAATAGGTTACAGATTATAAGTTACCCTATTTAAAATGTAATATGTAGTGTAACTATTTCAATTATATTCATATTCATACATTTTTATATTTTTTCAAAAAGTCAAAAAAAGGTCAAAAGTTTACATACACCTTGGAGAATCTGCAAAATGTTCATTATTTTACTAAGATAGAAGGAAGCATACAAAATGCATGCTATTTTTTATTTAGTACCGGCCTGAATAAGATATTTCACATAAAAGATGTTTACATAAAGTCGACAATAGTTAAATTTATAAAAATGAACCTGTTCAAAAGTTCGCATACACTTGATTCTTAAAACTGTGTTGTTACCTGAATGATCCACAACTGTGGATTTTTTTTTTTTTTTAGAAATAGTTTTTCATGAGTCCCTTCAAACGCTCACTGATGCTCCAGAAGGAAAAACGACGCATTAAGACCAGTGCATTAAGGGGGTGAAAACTTTTTGAATTTAAAGATCAGGGTAAATTTAACATATTTTGTCTTCTGGAAAACATGTAAGTATCTTCTGGAGCTTCTGAGGGGCAGTACTAAATGTGAAAAAAATATATTTAGGCAAAATAAGAAAAATGTACACGTCTTCATTCTGTTCAAACGTTTACACGCCTGGCTCTTAATGCATCGTTTTTCCTTCTGGAGCATCAGTGAGCATCTAAACCTTCTGTAATAGTTGCATATGAGTCCCTCAGTTATCCTCAGTGTGAAAAGTCATTGTTGGAAAGAGTTCAAATACACATAAATGCCAAAAAAACAAAGAATTTGTGAGACCTGAAGGATTTTCTGAGGAACAGTGGGCAGTTCAGGACAAACAAGGGACTCATGAACGACTATCACTAAACAAAACAAAACAAAAAAACAGCTGTGGATCATTCAGGTAACAACACAGTATGTAAACTTTTGAACTGGGTCATTTTTATAAATTCAACTATTGTTTTCTCTTGTGGACTATATGTAAACATCTTTTATGTGAAATCTCTTATTCAGGTCAGTACTAAATAAAAAATAACATTCATTTTGTATGAACCCTATTATTTTGGTAAAATAACATTTTGCAGATTCTACAAGGTGTATGTAAACTTTTGACCTCAACTGTATATGTGTGTGTGTCAGGTTATGAGGCCTGCTGCATAGTTGCAAACTGAGTTTCAATCCGGAGCCATTTAAATATATAAAGCAGAGAATACGTAGTTATTTATCAACATCATAAGCCTATATGAAGCAGCATATTTTAACGGAATAAACCACTCAACCATGTTTGAAAAATGTCTGTTTCTAGAAGCAAGTTCCAGGCAGTGACAAGCACTCAGAAGCATTTTATATTCAACAAATCAGACTCAATCCAGTCACTGGACATTAATCATTACATTTCTTCCCCCTTGCTTTGCAGGTTTGAGAGTAGAGGGACTAATTGAAGGCACCACAGAAGTAATCAGTCACTCACAAGGACTGGTGGCACGGCTGGAGGGCCTTCTGGTGCTGGGGAATAACAGTGACATTTCCCTACGTGTGGAAACAGTCGATGCGGATGAGGTTAAGGTTATTCAAGCCCACACGCTAGTGCTTTCACTGCAGAGCCGAGTGTTTGAGGAGATGCTGAGGAACCGCAATAGTAGCACGCTAGTGCTGCGAGAAACAGCAGAATGCACTGCCGTGTTCGAGAAATTCATCAGGTGCGAATCATTTAGTTTGAAAAACTCAGTTTATTTTTTTATATTTATTTTATTAATTAAATTTTTTTATATGTATATTTATTTATATATATATAATATATAGTTCATGCTATTTAACAGTGGAACACATAAGGTTAAATTCAAATAAAAGCACCGAGCAGGTATAATTTTTATTATTTAGGTCAACTAAACTAGTCTAAACTAGAATTGAAAAGCAACATTTTCCTTACAAAAGAATGTGAGGTGGAGGACTGAGGTGGAGGCTGATGCTCTTTACCTTTCCATGCACTACAAAACGTACATTTTTGGAAAAAAAACCTGCAGTGCTCTATCATCCCAACATGTTAGCCTAAAACATGTTGGGACATGACTAATTATGAGTGCATTCCCATCCCACACATGTCCAAGACTCTCTCTAATGGCCAGCGCTGGAACTGCAACTTTCCTGCTGACAGCAGCTCAGACCCTAAAGGAGATAACATCTATTAAACACAACAACAATATTTATAAAACCTTTCTGCTCTTTAAGCAGCTTTATATAATGAGATTTGTTGAATAGGGTGACGTTACAATAGTGATGTGTGGTTAGCGTGAGAAGATGTTTTGGTTACAAGATCACACGCCGCCTACTCATTTATTTTGAATGAGCTGAAGTTTTTTGTTTGGGGTTTTATTTCCTTTATAGTGATCCAGAGGATAAAACAGCAAAGATACAATCAAAAAAAAGGCAGTCACGGGATTAAACTACAATGGTAAACGACATAACAAGATGCATTATTATAAAAAGAGATTTTTATTTTTATAAGAATAAAATGCATCAATTTTGGTAACAATCCAGGTTGGCCCCACAGAGTCATTGGATGCAACATCTGAGACAGCCTGTTAAATGCATACCAGGGTAGCAGAAGATTTTGGCACTTATTCAGTTCATGAGCTGAAGTATGAACTGAATTAGACACACCCAACAGGAAACTTAATTGGAATTCAAATCAGAATGACAGGAAGACGAAATGCAACTCATCCAACACAAGTTTAGAGATAAGCATGAGTAATTACATCATTATTTTTGAATAATCATGCATATTTATTTCCTGGAATGTAGAACATCCCATATTTACATCCTATTTTTGTCTCAACCAGTTATAGTTAATAAAAATGTGTTAATACAGCCAAAATGTTTACCATAATGTTGTCTGCTAACTTTATAAAGTTAATTTAATAAATGTGCATTTATTGAATATTTTGCTGTGAATATCTCTTTTTGTTTTCCAAGATGAAAAGGGAATAAAAAACATTCAGGCCAAAACAAAACAGCCAAATGTCCACCACAATTTTGTCAGCTTTAAAAAAAAAAAAAAAAAGTTAATCAAGTTAATTTAATGTAATATGTTAATTTCTTAATTATTATTAAAAGTATCATTAATTTATTATTTATAAATAAAGCTTGTTTATTAATTATTATTATATTGAATATTTTGCTATGAATATCTCCTTTTGTGTTATATGATAAAAAAGGAAATAAAATTGTTTGTAAATAATGACAAAATTTGCCAAAAAATAAAATTACTACTATTACTACTATTAGCACAATGGTGTCGGCTAACTTTATAAAAACAGTTATTTATTAAATATGAAATTATGGGTATGTGTTTACATAATTATCAGGGCGGTCAAATCAATTAATCTGGATTAATCGCATGCAAAATAAAGGTTTGTGTTCACATAATTACCAGTGCAGTCAAATCAATTAATTGCGATTAATCGTATCCAAAATAAAGATTTGCGTTTACATAATTACTATTGTGGTAAAATTGATTGATCGTGATGAACTGCATCCAAAACAAAGGCTTGTATTTACACAATTACTAGTGCGGTCAAATAAATTAATCGGGATTAATTGCTTCCAAAATAAAGGTTTGTGTTTACATAATTACTAGTGCAGTCAAAACGATTAATCGCGATTAATCACATCCAAAACAAAGGTTTGTGTTTACATAATTACTAGTGCGTTCATATTGATCAATCACGTTTAATCACATCTAAAATAAAGGTTTGTGTTTGCCTAATTACTAGTGCGGTCAAAACAATCAATCGTGATTAACTGTATCCCAAACAAAGGTTTGTGTTTACATAATTACTATTGCGGTCAAAACGATCGATCGTGATGAACTGCATCCAAAACAAAGGCTTGTGTTTACACAATTACTAGTGCGGTCAAATCGATTAATCGCAATTAATCGCATCCCAAAACAAAGGTTTGTGTTTACATAATTACTAGTGCGGTCAAAACGATCAATCGTGATTAACTGCATCCAAAACAAAGGCTTGTGTTTACACAGTTACTAGTGCGGTCAAATCGATTAATCGCAATTAATCGCATCCCAAACAAAGGTTTGTGTTTACATAATTACTAGGGCGGTCAAAACGATTAATTGTGATTAACTGCATCCCAAACAAAGGTTTGTGTTTACATAATTACTAGTGCGGTCAAATCGATCAATTGCAATTAATCGCATCTAAAACTAATGTTTGTGTTTAATTAATCGATGTGACAACACATCAATGTACAATGATGTACATTTAAATAATAGAATGCACTAAAATAACATTAAAAATTAGAGTTATAACTCTGTTTATTGCTTGCTACCTTTAAACTCAGGCACTAAACTGAAATTTAAAATTTGTGTAAGATACACTGAATGAGTTTTGATTAACCTGTTTTCTTCTGTTTTGCAGATATCTGTATTGTGGTGAACTCACATTGCAGTTAGACCAGGCCACTCCACTGCACAGACTGGCTACCAAGTACGACATCTCCAGCCTCCAGCAAGGATTAACCCAGTACATGAGCCAGAACCTGGCCAGTGATTCTCTGGGCGGTCACGTGGTAGGCTGGTACCAGTACGCTGTGTCGGTTGGTGACACGGTGCTGAGAGACAACTGCCTTCAGTTTTTATCGTGGAATCTGTCATCGGTGCTTCAGAGTGCAGAATGGCCGTCGGTTAGTGTTGAATTGCTAATGACCCTCCTGCAGCGCTCCGATTTAGTATTGAAGAACGAGCTGGAATTGTTTGAGGCGCTTGAAATCTGGCTCACCCAAAACGACCCAGATACCCTGACAGCAGAGAATGCCCTCCGACTGGTGCGCTACGCTATGATCCCTCCACGTGAACTCTTTCGCTTGCACCGACAGTCGCTGATCATGACGCGCTACCACGAATCAGTGCGTGATCTTCTCTACATGTCGTACCAGTTCCATTCAGCCTCACCTCTTCAGCTGGCTAAGTTCTTCGACGTGAACTGCAGCCTCTTCGTGCCCCGCAACTATCTCTCACCCATGTGGGGATCTCAGTGGATCATAAGCAACCCGGCACGGGACGACCGCAGTACTAGTTTTCAAACCCAGTTGGGTCCGAGCAGTTTTGACTCCAGTAAGCGGGTGACATGGAACGCCCTGTTCTCGCCCCGCTGGCTTCCTCTCAGCATGCGGCCCATGTACACCGAGCAGGGTGCCATGCAGCCTCCAAGACCCGATGGAGGAAGTGGCATCGCCCGGCCTCGTATCATCATCACGCCTGCTACTTCCAGTGCAGATTTTGCAGGTGTCAGCTTCCAGAAGACTGTGCTCATCTTGACAAAGCAGAAGAACAAGCTTGTGGTGCGGCATATCTTCAGTTTCCACCAAAGCACAGAGGAGGTGGGTGACTTCCTGGCTGGCGTGGACCTGCAATATCGCACATCCGAGTACCTGGTGGATGGATCGCTGTACTTGCACATCATTGTAAAGCCTATTTACCAGACTCTTATAGCAACCAAGAAATGATGTAAGAAGCACATTGAAGTAGGATATGTTTTAGATTTAGATTTTTTTTTTGATGCATGGAAGAAAATGTTTAGGTCTGATATGATTAACACTAATAAAGTGCATCTCCACTGTCCTTATAATTTACTTTTAAGTGTTATTCTGTGTCAAATGTGTCAAAAAATAAAATACGCTAATCCACATGTACAAAATTTAAGGGATAGCTCACACAAAAGTAAACTTCTGTCATCATTTACTCACCCTTGTGTCATTCCAAACCTGTATGACTTTCTTTCTTCAATGGAACACAAAAGGAAATGTTTTGAGGAATGTTAACGCTGTTCTAATTATATATATATATATAGCGAAAGTGAATGGAGAACCGGACCAGTCAAGCTGTAAAAAGCACAAAAACACTGCGGTCACCATTTATAGGCATTGTATGGAGAAGGACAGCTTTGAAAATCTGCTACGAATATCTCCTTTTGTGTTCCACTAAGGAAAGGAAATAAAAGTTATGTAAATTATAACACAATTTTAATTTTTGAACAATTATTTCTTTATTATAGGCTGTGACATACACTTAGTATCCAAGATATTCTCATATCATAGGTATTTTTCAACTTGATTAGGCAGAATCCCTTACCTTTTTTTTTTTTTAGGAAAACCAATTTATGTGTAATCACCACAACATCCTTTGTCCACACTATGGACAAAGAAAGAGAAAGTGCGCAGAATCTAAACCAGAGTGTTGAATTTAGCATAATAATGTATATTGAAACAAATAAATACAGTTTTGCCACATTATTCTCAACAATTAAAGTATTTCAAGGTGCTATTGTAAATTTAATGAGAAATATCACATCTCTTTCATACCTGTAATGTCTTGAAATATCACACAGTTGTGCTGGTTATCTAGGCCAATGTTATAATTCATAGTTATTTTTTTGTATTATCCTATCGTTGTGCCCTGGCTAAATCTTTTACGAAATTAGTTTTCTTGCATGTTGGGATCATGTATGTTTAGTGTTCACTCCCCTGTGCAGACCACACAATAAAAAACATGATGCTTACACAAAGATTTAATCAATTATTGAGTATGAGGGTAAGAGAAACAAGACACATGGTCATAATGGTCTTCATTTCTTTAACATAACTGCTGAAAAGTCACATTTTATTGAGTGCACTTATCTGCAGGCCTGGAGCGTAAAAAGTAGGCCCCACCTGCGACCACTTAAGTCATATTTACGAAAGAAACACTCTTTTCGCTAAATCAATAACGTTGTGGTCCGATTCACGAAAGTGATTCTAATGAGTCGGTTCTTTTAAATGAATCAACAACATGCAGCGCGACTATTGGAGTCGGATTCCAGATCGAATGACTCTTATGAGCCGGTTCTTTCAAGTGACTCGAAAACACTTCTGAATCAGTTGGAGCGGTTATAAATTAATCTGTTTGAACGTCATGTCCGACTCAAAACGAACAAACAGCTTGTGTTAAATCTCGCGAATTTTTATGTAGCAAATTTAATTAGGTTTATTTAGTGGATATTTGTATTTTTGTTTTGCTGTAATCAGTGATATTTTAGCGAGTTAATAATTATGTTATCACATAAATGCAAAACGTCGGTGTAAACATGACATGCTTTTTGAAAGAACTGAGAGAATTGATTTCTAATATGTAGCATGTGATATACCTTCACAAAGTACTACATGAATCGTTGGTGGAACTGAAACAGTTAAGAAAAATCAGAACAGGAACAAGAACTGATGATAATTTCCTATTAAGAAAACATTTCCATCATCAAATATTCAGTTTCAGAATTGCTTGTTGGACTACAAATTCAAGCAATGACGTTTGTATAATGAAGTACACTTCCTGAAGTGCTTCACACCCTGCTTATCAGTCTGAAATACACAGTGTGCTAGCCTGAAAGAGTCACATTAGCATTAGGCCTGCTCCTCCTTTTTCCCCGGCGCACAGCAATTACGTGCAAACTACCAGTCCCATGATCCCCGGCGTCGTCAGGCAGGAAGAACGTGTGTTAGCAGGGGCTCACACTGATCCAAGTTAGGAGCTCTCAGCTGCTGGCCTTGGCCCATCATGTAAGTGCCTGCCGAGGTTTCTTTGCAGAGCGGTTGCAGAAAACCCCCCGTTTTCGTTGCGTGCAATTGAAAGGCCAGCCTTTGCACGGAGAACAAGTTACCCGACGCCCAAAGGCTCCGAGTGCATGAAGATCGCGGCTTGTATTTTGCACCTTTGTTGCAAGCAAGCCCGCTTGAAGCCTCACTGCGAGGGATAGATGGAAGGAGGGAGCGACAAGGAAAGCAAAGTCTTTTGTGCTTCCCCTTCCCCCAACCCAAAAGAGGAGATGTCCGTGCCAAAAGGAGGTAGGTACTTTTTTTTTACTCAGCCGATCCGTGCAAAACCTCGGAAATGCAGCCAGCGTTGCATGGCTTGCAAAGTGCACGGCTGCAGCTTCATCGTGGCCAATGCATTAAAAGTTTGATGGCTCGCGAGGGTCAGTTGCAATGCCTGTTTTAACGATCTGCCCTTTTGCAGAGTTTCTGGTAAGGCGATGCTCTCCTTAGACACTCGCACAGGCGCTATTTGCATTCTTGTTGTGCCACGATTATTAAAAGAAACGCCTTCTTTCCGCGTTGAGGAACTGCCTAGCCAGCAATGCAAAAGTGATTGTGCAATGGCAACGCCGTCCGCACCCGACTTATTCACGCGCACGAGGCGATTTTCTCTCGAACAATGTTCGATTGTTACGTCACGACGGCCTCGGCTTCGTTCTGCACATTTACATTACTTCGTACAACTTCTGCCGTTCATGCATGCGAGGTGCATTAGATAACACGAAACTTTGGCCGACGGGTGAGTGTGCAAGTGCAATGGGGAAACAGGGACCTGACAGCCTGCTTGCATGCCATGTTGAGCATGCAACAATTTTTATTAGTTGCGCGTAATGGAAAATTATTCGGACGCTCTGTCATGCAAGCTTTGTTCCAAGCAGTAATGCATAGGTAGAGGCTGCAAAAATAAGAAGCTAAATATAGTTTTGTTGCTGCAAACAGTTTAAGGAACAGCCTTCAGATGTGCTACACAAGTCTCCATGCAAAAATATCCACAAACCCTCAAGCCAAAACCTGCAGAAAAACACCCTTTCATATTACGTAGGTGCAAGACTGCTGTAAACTTGTGTGCTACTTGATTAATTGTGCATATTTTCAAATACTGCCATTTGTTCACCAGTTCATGCACAATCATTATGCTGATTTGTTGCATGCATTTTCATTTTTTCCACTTATAGTGCCACACTGCATGAAGCTTTGCATGCTAAAGACTTGTCCCTCTAAATTATGCAGTTTTCACCATATAGTCCATGGTGTGGAAAAGTCAATTTGACCAATTTTTAGTGTTAATATAGAAAGGAATTGCTGAAGTTTTAGTAAATTAGGACACGTCTTAAATTATTTATTTGCCTTGCACAGCCTAGTTTGCAAAAGGATTCATGAACGTATATTAAAAACCTGCACCGCACAGCGCTCTTTAGTACCGGTGCACGTTTTCAGCTTTTCCACCATTTAAATTTTGGAATGCATGCTCCGAAAGCAGTATAATAATAACAATTCCCGACAAAAACACAGTGTTCCCGGCACTGCATGCTTAGACCCCTTAATTACACTCCATGGAGCCTTTGCAACATATCTAATGTCCCTGCTCTTTCATGGAAGTACTGTATAGAGTCCGTGTGTGAGGTTTCTCACACCTTGGCCTGAATTGACGTACTTGCACAAGCCCAAATTAAAGCTATGGCCAGCAGCTCTTATACCGGGTCCGTTCCTATCCAAGCGCTGATGATCACAGTCAAGAGGCGGATCGCAGCGCAGGAGTATTTAAATTTTAAGGACAGAACAATAATGGATCATATATTAGTAGGCGTGGTTGAAGAATGTGTGATTCTGACGCCCTAATGAGGTGATATTGCATCGTTGAAAGAGCAGTAATTGTGTTGTTGTGTAACAGTGACACACCTGAGGAACATTTGAGGAACTAAATCCTTATGAACCAAGCCTCCGTCATGCAAACAAACACAGCTTTACCTTTGCACGAGGAGCAGGTCGTGGATCACGAAGGGCAATGTTTAAGGGCTGCTTGATATAGCAACTAGTTTGAACTTAAGTGTATCCTTAAAGGGACAGTTCACCCATTGTTGAGGTTTTTACTCACCCTCATGTACTTCCAAACCTGTATGCATTTCTTTCTTGTTTGGGAAAAAAAAGATGTTTTGAAAAGTTGTTTTGCTGTTGCTTGATGTGTGCATATTTCTCTCCTGATCCAGACGATAAGATACTCATATTTTCGCCGAAGAAGCAGTTTGAAGTTATTAATGATGGATTTGTTTATTACAAACGTCCAGCTTTTAACTTTACAAGGTTTGTTATAGATTTTGACGTTTTTATCTCTCATTCTGACGGCACCCATTCACTCTACTGGCGAACAAGTAATGCAGTACTACAACTACTTTACGTCTTAGTTGATCTAAGAGAGAGCAAAACTTTAATTTTTGTTTTTTTAAACTATTCCTTTAAGAATTTAATATGTTTAATTTTCTTCCATGCACATGCATGCTTATAGTTGTTATGATGCATATGATAAAAATGCAATCTGAACATAACTCAGAATATGAACTGAAAGTCAGATTGCAAAACTGATTGGAAACGATCACTTAAGAGGATGCACGTACGCTTTTAAAAGTTGGCAACTATTTTCCTGGTTGGAAGTGATTTCTTGGAAGAGCACTCCTACTATGTTAGTGGGGGTCTATATTGTGCTAGTTGGCCCCTGGTTCATTGAGTTTGCACTGGCCCCAGCGGTGCACACAGCGTATTGATGTCCCCGCCATGCAACCGTGCAGCCTGTTGCCGCCATGCGCAGTTGTTACGTTTGTCATGCTAATAGACCACAGAGATACTAAATCCCCTATTTGCGACAGCTCAATTGTTGGTGACCGTCCAGCCTTGCTGTGGTGTTTTGATGCAATAGCATGAGGATTGTTTTAAGCATTGTGCAGCTGATCCCCCCCCAGACCTTTCACTTTTCATCTGTGCGCGTGAGGAGCACACCCATGCCCGTTCCATCTCTCCAGCATGCTTTTTTGCATGCTGCAATTCAGGGCGCAGAATCTCCACTAGATACTTGCACGCAAATCACAGTTTGCACGTCTCTATATCAACGCAAGCAATACATTGCATGCCTTTTTTAATCAGCTAAGCTGTTTTTAATGGGGTAATGTCAGGCCTGGGAGTGTCGTCCTGCTGAATCGCTTGGGAGTGACCAGTGTGATGACTCTGTTGGCTCTCTGGGAGGCCCTGTCTGGAGGCCCCTCTCTGTCTGTCTTTGTTTTTTTTTTTTTCCTTTCGTTTTCTCTCGGTCTCTCTCTCTTTCCTGTGGGCTGGGAGCTATGCTGGGTCGCAGGAACTGCATTCTGACATTGATCCATCTTATTGCAGACTTCTGAATAATTGACAACTTTTAGGGTTTTCTCTTGAAGGCCGCCAGGGTGTCTCTTACCGTAGCATTACTAACAGTATTGCTTTCCAAGAAAGGACTGCCTTTAGCTCATTGCAATCAGGGTGTGAAATACATGTGTAGAAAGGGTGGAGATGACCTCCTCGGATGCCTCATATTGGGGGGAACAGTAGATTTTTTTTAAATCCAATTTTATTATGCAAATAATGCATTTGCTTTGTTTATCTGACGTATATAATGCATATTATTGCCTTTGCATTTTTTTCCCAGGAAGATGTGATGCAGTTAAATATAAGATGCTTTTAAATTCTTATATATTCACATATAGTAATGTATAAGACACTTTTTTTTTTTTAAAGGAATTAATATTTTTGATCAAACTTGACATTAAGACATTTTATAATATTACTAAAGATTTCAAATAATTGCTTTTGAACTTTTTTTTTTTTTTTTTTTTTATATTAAAGAATCCTCAAAAATTGTGCCGTTACCAAAAATATTGAGCAGCACAACTTTTTAAACATTGATATTAAAAAATGTTTCTTGAGTACCAGATCAGCATATTAGAATGATTTCTGATTTCTAAAGGATCATGTGACACTGAAGACTAAATAATGCCTGCTGAAAATTCAGCTTTGCATCACAGGAATAAATTACATTTTGAAGTATATTAAAATAGCGAACAGTTATTTTAAATAGAAGTAATATTTCACAATTTTACTTTATGATCAAATTATTAATGCAGCCTTGGTTTGCATTTGTCAAAAACAAAATCTTACTGACCCCAAACGTATGAACAGAGATGTGCGTGTTATTAAAAAGTGATTTCTGTTTGTATTTTTGCATTTAGTCGTGCAGACAAACAAGTCATTTAAAATGTATTTTTAATTAAATGAATGATTTCTAATCTGTATGTTCTAGAGAATGCATGCAGATTTTCACTATGAATGATGCACCAAAATTAAGGTTCTTTTGATCATGCTATTGTAAAGAGAAATTACGTCATGCATCCTTATTTAAAAAAGATTTTGTATTTATAGCACCCGAGGGAGGCCCTATTTCTACAGGGGGCAGTAAACCGCTTTCTGTTGTCATCCAATGAAGCCAAAATGTGTTAGATATTAAGGCAGCCTTTACTTGGCCCCACATGCACAGTTGTGCAAAATCCCTCTCACATGCAGGAAATAATATCTATCTACAAATGTCAAGACAAATTCAGGGTTTTGTTAAACCCTTACATTTCGTAATAACATTCAGTATTTTGTGGAATGATTTTGCCTGAGCAAAATCTTGCATGTTGAATTTAAAATAGTGAGATGTACATCTTATTATAGTTGTCATGCTGCTTTCCAGTGCCCACATTTACTCTTAACACTTTTGTTTGGTTTTCAAAATGGCGTATGTCACAACCAATTACGCTAAGTGCCGAATAAAAGATTTTGCGTCACATACAAACCACTTAGTCTGACTGCAACGGTGTTTTAATGCAAGATGTCAGGGCTGAGATTGAGTATCAACAGGTTGAGGACTCCACCCTCTGGTAGCACATTGCCTTGCTCTAGTTTTGCCAACCAGATCATGCATGGTGGAATTGGGACGCCTCCTGGTATCCTCCCATGCTTGGAGGAGAATATCAGGAGACGACATCATGGTTAATGGATCATGGATTCTAGAGTTTGCTGTGTGAATATGCATGCAAAATTATTAGATGGTAGGTTACACTCGTGTCACCAAATCTAGCTGTCCCTAATCACAAGCTGAATGGGAGCGTGTAATATATGCATGCAAAAATTGCAATTAAAGGTCATTTTTTAGTGCCACTAAAATCAACAAATGTAAGCGATTTCAAACAATTTGGTTTGAGGCAGTGTTCTTCTTTTGGGTTGGTCTCCTATTCCAAGCTGCATCCATCTAAAATGGTGGCATGCAAAAATATGCGTGCACAAATTATTAGATTGCACTTAAAGTTAAATTTATTGTCTGCTAATGTCACCAAATGCACTTAAGCCAGTGTTGCTCTTTTGGGCTGGTCTTCTATCCCAACTGGTTTAACAAGTGCAGTAGTGTACAGATGTAATAGCGATAGAACAAACTGTTTTGTTAAATGGAATTACCTGTTTGAATCTGAATTTAACTGCATCTGCAGTTACAGTAATATATTAGTATGATGTTATACACTGTGGAAAACCTCTCTCAAACAAGCAGTCTGTCAGAGCTCACACGGCTAACCACACAAAGCTTGTATGATCTACCTTAAAGCGTTTAGTAAGAAGTGCTCCCAATTTAGCTTGTGAGCTTTCCGTTCCAGCTCCCTCTGTGGTCCCTGCCATTCGAATGCATTTGACATAAACATGCATTTTTGTAAAACACATTTCTTGTTTTCAGTACTGTGACGTCACTCTGAGGTTTTCAGTACTGCAGCACACATCCAAAAAATTAAAAATATTTTCTTTTTTTCTAGTTTAGTTATTTCAGCTCTTTTTTTTCTTATTTATTTACTTATTTATTAATTTTCTAAAGCTGCGTTTAATTGATTAAAATTACATAAACTTTACAAAAAATAAAAATATTGGTTTAAAGTAGATTTTCTATTTTAATATACATTTTAAAATGTAATTTATTCTTGTGATAGTAAATCTGAATTTACAGCAGCCATTACTCCAGTCTTGAGTGTCACAGATTCTACAGAAATCATTCTAATATGCTCATTATATGAAATATGTTAACCATTTCTTATTGTCAATGTTGAAAATAGTTGTCCTGCTTAATATATTTGTGGAAACCATGAACATTTTTTAAGCATTTTTTGATGAATAAGAAGTAAGAAAAAAAAAATACACTACCTGTCAAAAGTTTTTGAACAGTAAGATTTTTAATGTTTTTTTTTATTTTATTTTTTTTGTACAGCAAAATACATATTTTTATTATTTAAAATAACTATTTTCTATTGAATATATTTTAAAATGCAGTTTATTCGTGTGATTTCAAAGCTGAATTTTTAGCATAATTACTCCAGTCACATGATCCTTCAGAAATCATTTTAATATTCTAATTTGCTGCTGAAAAAATATTTAAGTAATATTATTATTATGTTGAAAACAGCGGAGTTGAATTTTTTTCAGGCTTCTTTGGTGAATAGAAAGTTTAGAAGAACAGCATTTATCTGAAATAGAAATCTTTTGTAACATTATAAATATCATCCCTTTTTAAATTTAAAGCATCCTTGCTAAATAAAAGTATTAATTTCTATACTTTCTTTCTCAAAAAGAAATTATACTGACTCCAAGGTTTCGAATGATATAGTGTATGATGTCACAAAAGCTTTTATTTTAGATGCTGATCTTTGGATCTTTCTATTTATCAAAGAATCCTAAAGAAATCTACTCAACTTTTTCTTAAACAGCAAATCAGCATATAAGAATGATTTCTGAAGGATCATGTGACACTAAAGACTGGAGTAATGATGCTGAAAATTTTGTTTTGATCACAGGAATAAATTAAATTTTAAAATGTATAAATCTACATTCAAATAGAAAGCAGTTATTTTAAACATTTGAAAAAAATATTTCAGAACATTACTAATTGTTTTGTATTTTGGATCAAATAAATGCAGGCTTGGTGAGCATAAGAGAATAAAGCATTAAAATCTTACTGTTCAAAAACTTGACTGGCAGTGTATATTTGGGCCTTCAGATTTTTGATATTAATAGAAAAAAAAAAAAAAGAACGACAGTCTGTGTCTAATTTTTTTTAGTACATGTATTTTTTTTTTGTTGCAATTTTAACCAAGCACATTTAAGCTACGGGCTTTTATCTGTCTCTGAGGATGACATGTCATTCCTGGACTGTCTCTGTCAGTGGAAAGCAGTAGAGGATGCACAGTGAGAAACAGTGACGACATTGGTTCTAAAGCAGAGTCCCCAGCTGCTATAACCCAATGGGTCTGCCATCTTTGGAAGTATAGTGTGTCTTATAAACTGCCAGTGCGGTCAGAAGGGGCCAAACAGCCGGCAGCCCAAGAGAAGTTATTTTCATCTCTCTCTCTCTTTCTAATTCACCGGCCCTCCTCCGGGTCCCTGAAATTCCATTGAAAACTCTTGGGATTGTTGGAATTCTGTGTGCGAGTGGGATAGTGAAGAACTAGAACTGGTAGACTTGGGTTTTGTGGACGGCAGACCTGATCCTGGGGAGTCAAGCTAGGGGGTCTCAGGGGTCAGTAAAGTTCATGTTACAGCGTAGCGTGAAACACGACTGCAATTGTGCCTGATTCGCATTGCTAACGGTCACCTGGGGCCAGACGCTAAAGGACGAGCCAGACATTAGCAATGACTGTTCTGTGCCAGTTCCTCTGTGTTGCGAGTGAAGCAATGAATTAGGCATTTGATTAATTCAAACATGTTTTGAAGGTTTTGCGAGCGTGTCTGACATACCTGGACACCTTGTGCTTTTCATTACTAAAATGAGAATTGGTCTGTGTGCTTGCTTTTCCCTTCAACATAACGTTGAGTCAACATTAGTAGGCTTATTCAAACGATATAAAAATATAAGTGTTGTAAAACTAGGTGTGCGAACATTGTGGACTTAATTTACTTTCTGTTCTTGTTGAACAATACCTTTGTTTCCTGCCAATACTGCATGATTATATAATCTATTGATCTTTTTTTACCTCTTCTCACTATCTTGTTCTCCCTATGCAAGCACTTTTACATGTACCGATATCGTGTGCTTTGAGTCCTATGTGTGCATGCATGTTATAGTTTTTTCTTCTTGTTTACTGCTATGGGAACAGTGGTGTTTAGGCCAACCTTGGGTTTTGACTGGCTTAAAAAAATAATGAAATTCATTTTGTTACTGTTGAAATTAAGGCTAGGTGATAAATCGATAACGACAATTATCGCGCGATATGAATTTCCTTGATAAACGTTAACAAGAGTTCGATAAAATGTTTATGCGGCAAAGGCGGAACAAAAGAGCGCTAGTCAAAGCGCGCCACTCGGACCGTTTATCCGCTCGGATCAAAGTTCAAACGGCGAAAATACTAGAGCAGATGCCTTCACTCGCTGATGAATCTCGGTCGCTAAACGGCACTACTGTGAAAAGCTTGAATTCAGTGAAGAACACAAATGACTCGGTTTATAGCCAGATGAAACACCACTGACAAACAGGAGAAACACTGTGCGCAACGATACAGTCAGAAGGCTTTTTAAATCTACAAATCGCCATCATTTACCATAGATTTACTGTAGTAGCACTGTGGTATTGTCAGAAATGTGGGTATGTTTGTGTCGAATTTTATTATATTATTAATGTAAACGTATCAAATGTATTGAAGGAGGAGTAATTGAATATAATTATAGTATTTTTTGATTAAAGTATAGCGTTTATGCATTTATACTAAATATTTTTAGACTACTGTTTTTCATGCAAATACCTAGGAACCATATTACATTTTTACCATGGTATTGAGATGCTATATTTGTGGTTTTAACTGTTATTATCATGATCTGTGGATGATACTATGGAAAAGCAATGGTTAATTTAAAAACAAAAATAAATAAGTAAAACCTCAAACAGTCAGAATAATTAAATTTCTCCATACAAATATAAGTTTGCTACAATTTTTACAGATATTACTGATTTTGATAATGAACGTAAATCTACATCTGCATCCTAATTCAAGCTACAGTCAAATGTGTTTTTTGATTTGAAACAATATTATTTGAAACAATATATTATTTGAAACATGAGAACTAAGAAATGTATTTTTTCTATGAAGGTACTTTAAGGAAAAATTAATTTAAAAAAGACGTGTTTGTCATTTTCTTACCATAAAGAATATTTTAAAGCTACATTTAACCATCTGGTTTTTAAACTTGGAAAAAAAAAAAATTGACATTTATCGTTTAATGTAAAAAAAAAAAATTACTAAAATAATTTTTCATTATTCAATAATTACAAAATTATATTATAATATTATTAAGGCGCATATATATATATATATATATATATATATATATAAATTATATTTTTGAAATTACTGAATTATATTATTATAATATTATTAATTCAAATGTTAATAAATACTATAATGCTGTAAAAAAAAAAATACTGTACTAATAAGCTGTAATATACTACAGTAACACTGGATTTGATACATCTATATGGATTTAATACTTTTTTTATTCAACCTAAGTCATTTTGCAAAGTAATTTGGAATCATTGCTGCAGGTTTATTGCAAGTAAAACAAGCCTTGTTGCAAATAATCAAGATTAGTCCGTACTGTTTTCATAAGCTGTAGTATTTAGTTTATTTTTTTAATACTTAAAAAAAAAAAAAAAAATTGTCATAGTTTTGAATGTAAATATTTTTTTTTCTGCACAATAAGCAGTGACTCAGTAATAATGCACAATTCTCAAAACATCTTTACAATTTGCAATGTAATAATTTAAAATCATCGCAAATGTACACTACCAGTCAAAAGTTTTTGAACGGTAAGATTTTTAATTGTTTTTCTATTTTATAATTTTACAAGATTCTAAAGATTTCTATTTCAGATAAATGCTGTCCTTCTGAACTTTCTATTCATCTAAGAAACCTGAAAAAATTCTGCTCAGCTGTTTTCAACATAATAATAATAAATATTTTTTGAGCAGCAAGTCAGAATATTAGAATGATGTCTGAAGGATCACATGACTAGAATAATAATGCTAAAAAAATATTGAAATCACAGGAATAAATTACATTTTAAAATCTATCCAAATAGAAAACGTATATTGAAAAATTGTCCTGTTTTTGCTGTACTTTGGATGAAATAAATGCAGGCTTGGTGAGCAGAAGAGACTGTCGGTAAGCAACTTTAAAAATCTTACTGTTCAAAAACTTTTGACTGGTAGTGTATTCTGATTAGTCAGTGTGTCGCCCAGCCCTGGTTTGAACTTCCCATGGTCTTTTGGTTGTGCTCTTTGTACAGTGCTGAATAAGAAAGGTTATTTATCTCGGTTATGCAAGCAATAATTGCCAACCACTTCAAGAGCAGAATTTATTTACAAACAGAGTTCGTTTACGTGACCAAAATAAATGCAATATGTGTTTATCTGCATGCATGTGTTTAGTTCTAGATGCGGCTGGTAATTTTCACGGTGGCTTCAGCATGGATGAAAGCGCTGCAGAACACGCTGGAACATGTTCCCACAGATAGAGCCGCCTCTGCATCTCCCTTTACGTTTTGTCTGTACATTGACACTTTAAATTGCTGTAGGCTGTGCTGCAGTCCCGGACTGTTTACCATTTTTCTCGGCTCAACTTTGTCACATCGCCAACGTTCGCTCATGCTGGCTTATTAATTGCCAAGTCCTGATAAAACCAAATGACTTCCGGTCGCTTTATGGCTGTAATTGCAGTAGTCGATACCAACACCAGGAACTTTTCTTGTGACATATAAGGGCACTTGTTATTTTTAAAGCATCTGAAGTGGCTGTTTTTAATGCTTATGCAACCGTTTTCACAAAGTTAGCAAGTCACGCGTAGGTCCAGTAACTGAGATCAGCCTTTTCCCTACATCGCTGATGCCATCAGCCTGAAGAAAGCTATCGGGTTTCGGCCTGTAATGTGTCAGCATATGTGATTTTAAGGATTAGGGCTTTCAACGCAGAACATTGCCTTAGTCGGTTGCTAGGGAGTGATTTCCAGTTGGGGCATAGTTATTTTGGCAGTTGTGATCGGCGATGTGCTTTCTGCAGGAGGCGTGCGACCATTTTGTGGTTTTTGTACCCTTGCTTTAAAAGGGATTGGAGTCCTTGGTGAGTTTTTTTGAGTGTCAGCTTTCTGTTGCTATTGTTGTGCATGTAAAGGCAGGTGGGAGAGGTTCAGAACTTTTTTTGCCGGTAACAATAGTGTAATGGACATACAACAGGACTGTGGGTGAAGGTTGACAATGCACAACCCCCTTCTCACGCTGCCGTGGCAAATAGCTGCTCGTATTTTGTGTAGAATTGTGACAATATGGGAAGTGTCTCTGTATTTGTTTCCTGTCTGTGGGCTCATGGTGTGGTCAGGACTTTTCTGAAGCCACACCTTTTGCAGGGTTTCTTTATCGGGTAGTCATCTGTGCAGCCTTTGAATGTTTGTTAAAAATGATGTGTTTTTTTTTTTTTTTTCCCCTAATATACTTTCTCTTAATTCATATTAATAAGACCAACTGTAATTAGGCTATTTTTGTGTTGATTATCCGGACAACTTTAACCACTGTAGCTTTTATGTTTGTTGATCAGCCCTAAATGAGTTTGGGGTGGGACTATCTGTTTTTGGATTTTTATTTTTTTTTTTTCCATGTTTTGTTTTATTTTGTTTTATTTTATTTTGTTTTAAATTTTGCAATGCAGGATTAAAAGTGCTCCTTCCTTCTCTGTTTAAATCTGGGCTAAAGGCACTTTATTTTATTTTATTTTATTTTATTTTGTTTTGTTTTGTTTTTGTTTTGTCTTTATTTTATTTTATTTTATTTTTGAAATGCAGGATTAAAAGTGCTCCTTCCATCTTTGTATTTCTTTTTTTTTTTTTTTTTAACTTTATTTTCAAATAATTTATTATTTTATTTTATTACATTAGAGAATAAAAGTGCTCCTTCTATCTCTGTTTTTAAATCTGATCTAAAGATACTTAAAAAAAACTTTTTATTGTATTGCCATTACAGATTTAAAAGTGCTTCTTCCATCTCTGTTTTTAAATTTAGGCTTTTTTTTCTTATTTTATTTAAAAAAATTGTTTTTGTTTTATTTTATTTTATTACCATTAGAGATTAAAAGTGCTCCTTCCCTCTCTGTTTTTAAATCTAGGCTAAAGACACTTATTTTTTTTCTCATTTTATTTTAAAATAATTATTTTATTTTATTTCCATTAAAGATTAAAAGTGCTCCTTACATCTCTGTTTTTTAAATCTAGGCTGAATACATGTTTTTGGCCTTTTCTGCCTATTAATTTACTTGCCTGCTATTCTTCTTCTTATTATTAATTATTATTATTATTATTTTATTTATTTTTTTTTACTTATTGTTTTTTTTAAGCACTTTGGTCAGTTTAAATGTGCTTAAAGAATAAAATTGACTTATTTTAAAATAACTTTTTTAAAATAATTTAAATTGATTTTTTCATATTTTTTTCTTTTAATGATTTATTTGCATTATTTTAGTCATTGGTTTTGGTGGCAGTGGCACAGAAATTGCATTTCTGCTTAATGCCTTGTGCTGTGGTTTTATTATGATCAAAACATTATTTTGTTTGCTTGAGCAGCCAAAAACTACAAGTTTGGCCCATCTATGTGTTTATCTATTATTTTATTATTTTATTATCAGTTACTTTTGGTGTTAGTAGCACAGAAATTGCATGTAATACTTTAAATTTAAGAAGAAGATTGTCATATCACCAACATTTCAGTAAATGTAAAAAAATCAATAAACACAAAATAAAAATGTTAAAGATAAAAATCAGAAAACATGCATGACCATTTAAAACCAGATGCCTATGAGTCACATAGCATTTAGATACCAGATTGGGAGCTGCTGACGCTACACAGAGACCGATATGGTTTAATTAAAAAAAGAAATTTCTAGCCTGTACTGTTACAGAAGTACAGCATTTGACATCCCTGTCCAGTCACAACTGTTGATACATTGCAGTATCTCATTCCCAGCACGTTTATACCTATTCTTTGCATTTAGCAGACTGGAATGAGTCAGTCAGGTGGGTGTGTTCGTGTGCATCAGGTATGTGGATTGCCCCACTCCGGTGTCACTCACGATGACGGGTCACGCCCGTGTCAGTAGCGCCTCCGATCTGCTTGCAGATGGAGAGAACGTACCTGGCCCTACCGTCTCGCCTCCCTCTTTCACACTTGCACTCTCTCTCCTCGCACTCTCTCGCTCTTTCGCATTTACTCAGCCAGGATCTGGAGCCGCTTGCGCTGTCTGACCGTAAGTGCTCATCCGATAGGGAATCTCGGAATTCCATGGGGAGCAGAAATAAAGGAAAGGGCTCTATATCCCTCGGGACGCTTTCAGAATGCCTCTTTTGTTTAGACAGGCCTTTTGAGCTTTTTATCTCACATAAAGCTTTTGTTGCAAGATATTTTTTCCCCTCTCTCTCCTAAAAGGATCTTTTTACAAACAAATGCAAAAGTTCTTGACTGACTCGAGCATAATAATGATGATTTTATCTTTTCTTCCCTCTGCAGGTAAAAAGAAGCCACCACTCAAGCTTCCAAAAGAGGTGTTTGAGAAACCCCAACCTGCTCCCACGTAAGATTTTATGCATTTTTAATGCACTGATGACGTTTTAGTTGTTCTTGATGTTACAGCGAACACATTTATATTCATAAACGGTGCTAAAAACTACATTTCTATCTGAGTGTGTGAGAGTGAATAGATTTTATAATTAAGGCTGGCTTTTTAGTCTTTTACCTTGTCAGACAAGGATACTCAATGGGATTTCTTTGTTGCACAGACCCCCGAGAGACCTGGACTCCAAAGCCTGCGTTACAATTGGAGATAAGGTGCGTTTCATTAATTAAGAAGGAGAATCTTGTGCATCTTGTGTATCTTCTACCCCTTTTTTTTTTTTTTTTTTTTTTTCAACTCTGTTTGTCTCCTGTTGTTTTTTTAGTTATTAAAAATAAATCTGCGTCAATCTGTTCATGGCAATAATAAAATCTAGCCTCTCTGGGAAATATTTCATGCTACAGGGTTTCACTTCACCTGCATCTCTTCCTTATCTGTAATCAAAAGCAATATGAGAGGAACTGTCCTTGGGTCACCTGTATGCAAAGCGTCGTTGTAATTTGCATTCCCGTGCTAAGGCGATGAACATATCTTTTCAAATGTCATATTTTACATTGCTTTTTAAGGTGATGTAACTCCTGTGCCGGGCTTGATACGAAAGCTTGGCTTGGTGAGAGACCGGCGGGTTGTAAAGAATGGCCCAGTGCACATTACAGCCCTTTTGAATACGTCTGATTGTAGGCAGCCTGGAATGTACTTTACTGCCTCTCAGGCTGTAAAAATATTTATTTTAAACTCATCAAATAAGTGGAATTTTCCATTGGCAAAGATTAAGGCTTTTTGTCTTACAACCAAACCCGATGAGTAAGTAACTTACTAGTTTTTTTTTTGATAAACTCAGGTTGGCACATATGAGCTTTTGTGAGGAGCTGGGTTTGTTGCCTTCAGGTTTAAGGCGTTTGTTGTAATTGCTAGTGATGGCGAGCTGAAACAGGGATAGGAAAATGTGCGTGCTTCCATTATTCATACCTCATAGGAAACAATCATCTTATGCTCATTTGTGCCATTTTTTTTTTTCTTTTTAGATGTCTTTCAGATTGTCTGTTTGGTTTGGAATGCAGGCTTCATTTTGTTTCCCGTCTGTCCATCCTTTTTGTTTTTTTTGCTAGGTGTCCTTTTATTGGCCATTGTGTATGCATCAATTTCACCATTCATATGTAACCCTGGATCACAAAACTTAAGTAGCACAGTATATTTGTTTATTAAAACCAAAAAATATTAGGCTATTAGGTAAAGATCATGTTCCATGAAGATATTTTGTAAATTTCCTACCATAAGTGTATCCAAAGGTAATTTTTGATTAGTAATATGCATTGCTAAGAACTTCATTTGGACAACTTTAAAAGCCATTTTCTCAATATTTAGATTTCTTTTTTTTTTTGCAACCTCAAATTCTAGATTTTCAAATAGTGGTATCTCGGACAAATACAAATAGTCCTATCCTAACAAACCATAAATCACTGGAAAGCTTATTTATTCAGCTATCAGATGATTTATATGTCTCAGTTTTAAATAATTAACCCTTATGACTGGTTTTGTGGTCCAGGGTCACATATAATACCTTTTTTTTAATGTGTGTATTTGTTTTGTTGTGAACAGAACTTTGTGGTGAAGGCAGATGATTTGGAGCAGATCGGAGAGTTGGGGCGAGGGGCGTATGGAGTGGTGGACAAGATGAGACACGTCCCAAGTGGCGTAATAATGGCAGTAAAGGTGAGTTCATACAGGCCTATTTTAGCCAGGCTCATGTGGGGAATATTGCTGAAATTAAATGTCTCAACTATAAACAAAGTTTATAAAAGGAGACCTATTATGCCTCGTTTTACAATATTTAATAAACCTCAGGTGTCTGTGAAGTTTCAGCTCAAAATACCTCACAGATCATTTATTATATAATTTTGACAATGCCTATTTTGAGTAGAAGAAGCAGAAACGCGCTGTTTTTCTGTGCTTGTCTCTTTAAATGCAAATGAGCTGCTGCTCCCCGCCCCCTTTTTAGAGACAGAGCACATTTAGGCCACGCCCACACCGGTGGGTAAAACAATCCACTGCCCTCCGTTCATTTTGTATTGCGGGAAGCTGCCTCCTTGTCATTTTCTGACTTGTAACAAAAAACAGAACAATGTCTAAAAGCTGTTATGTGACAAGGCGTACAGTTAACAAGCTAAAAAACCCAGAAATATGTTTTTATAAGCTGTCGACCCAAAAACAAGCATTTAAGGACACAAATAGTTGTAGATGTGAGAGGATTTCATGTTGGGCCATTCAGTTGGATCATTTCTCCAATAAAAGGAAGGTAAGCAACTGACATAAACCAATAAAATTTATCTTCTCAATATATCTCCTCTCAGGTTCACATGGGGTGGTGAAATAATCCTTTCAAGGGGTCATCGGATGCTCATTTTTTCACAAGTTGATATGATTCTTTAGGGTTTTAATGAAAAGTCTATAATATACTTTGGTTATTCAATGGTAGGGTAAAAAAAACACCCTTTTTACCTTGCCAAAATCAGCTCTGCAAAAATCATCCTGTTCTGGTCGAGGTTGCTTTAAATGTTAATGAGCTCTGCTCGCCTCGCCCCCCTCTTCTCTCTGTGGAGTGACGAGCTTGTTTACTTTAGCCGCGTTTAGCCGTTAAACTTGCTAACTAGCATGTTATTAGGAAAGGCGATCGCAAAGATTCATAAAAAAAACAAAACAAAACAAAAAAAACCTTATACTCACTTCTGCTGTAGGTGAAGCTGGATCACGAATAATTCACGCAAACATAGATTGATATATGTAGACAGGCGTCTGAGAATGGTTCAGTTTGAAAAAGAGGATATTATATTTACAGATTAATTAAAAACCACTGCATGTTTTTTTTAATCAATATAGGGTAGATGTGTACATACACCGCCAACACATTAATGTTCAAACAACATGTAAAAGTGAACTTTGCATCCAATGACCCATTTAACATGGTTAAAAATAATGAATGCTTCCTATCGCCGATCGCGTTTCCCTCCAGTGGGTGTAGTTCTCATCAGAGTAGCATGACGCGTTGCGCTCTAGTTTTGTGTCCTTATACTCTCGTTTTTGTAGTCAACACTTAGCAGTTAGCATGCTTTGCTCGAACTTTTGCCATGGCAATAGAACTGGTATACCGTTGTCGCTTGTGAAAACTAAATGATGGCGCCTGTGGTGGAAACATGCAGATAAAGGGGTGGTAATATTATAATATGATCCCTTATTGATGAAATCTGATGCTCTGTTTTTTTCACATGCTTGCAGAAAAGGCTTACAAATACATAGTTACTGGGTTGTCCTTTTCACGTTTTCTGGGTTGGTAGATGCACCGGGAACCCGATTATAGCACACAAACATGGAAAAAGTCTGATTTTCATGATATGTCCCCTTTAAACAGAACAGTTCAACAGAAGTTGGCAAGATTTAATCGTCCTTTTCTTGTCTTGTATTTTTCTTTTAAAAGACTTGCAGTGCACATCAGTGTTTAACATGAAATGCAGTGTAATAAACCAGTAAGCCTAAAGTGACTTGCTTTTATAAAACTGTAGTAAAAATATAAGGTCAGTAAATTAAATTTGTAATTAATTTAATTTTGGGCAAATTAATATAGATGCGTCTTATATAAATGCGTTTGTTGCCATTTTACAGCTACTTTGGAACCATTTTTGTATGGCTCATCCATTCCATTGTAATTATCAGCATTTATAATGTATTATTTAATCAGTATAAAATGTTTCATTAAATTTGTAAGAATACAAAAAGTTAAATAGTGTTGCCAAATGGTTAATCACAATTAATCACATCTAAAAAAGTTTTGGTTTACATAAAAAAAAAAAATATATATATATATATATATGCTTGACAGTAATCGTTAATCTTTTTAATTAATCGTTTGACAGAACTAAGGTTAAATTAAGTTCATTCTTAATATTTTTATTAAAACATTATTAAGCTGTTCAAGAGTTTGGGTTTGGTAAGAATTTTTAAAAAAATGTTTTTTCTTATCTTTTGTGGTCGTCAAGCTGGCATTTATTTGATTAAAAAAATGAGTAAAACATTAATATTGTGAAACGTTATTGCGAATTAAAATAGCCATTTTCTAAAAATAGTTGTATTAAAAAGTTTAATTTATTCCTGTGATAACAGAGCTGAATTTTCAGCAGCTGTTACTCCAGTTTTCACTGTCACATGATCTTTCAGAAATCATTAATAATCATTTTTTTATGAATATTCAAAACATTTCTGCTGCTTAATATTTTTTTTTATAATCTGTAATCACTTTTGTTTAATTTTCTTTTACAACATTGAATATTTTCGCTGTCATTTTGATCAAATAAATGCATCCTTGCTGAGTAAAAGTATTAATCTTTATTTATAAAAACCTTGCCGACGTTGAGCCCAAAAGTGAAAAGCTTTTAAGTTAACCTTTTTGATTTTATGTGTGTCCTTAATTTTTATTTAAACATTATTCAAGTCAAGTTGAATTAAGGGCCCTTCTGCTAGAAAATGTATTCTATGACATTTACATTAATAGACAAAGCTGCAACTAATGTATTCAACAATGATTTTACAACATTATTGCTCATTTCCCCGACCCATTTTATTCCACAGCGAATCCGGGCCACAGTAAACACACAGGAGCAGAAACGGCTGCTTATGGATCTGGACATCTCAATGAGAACAGTCGACTGCTTTTATACTGTTACCTTCTATGGAGCCCTGTTCAGAGAGGTACATCCACACATCCAGTAAATTCACTGAGCAGTCATCTCATTTACCTGATAGCATTTGTAATTGTTTTAATACTAGAGTACAGAGTGGTAATTGTAGAGACTGAAGGGCTGAGCAAGCCCAGTTATCTGAATGTCTCCACTATTGTACTTTGATCTGAAAGAAAAGTTCCACAGGAAGTGCTACAATGGGAATGTGTTTAGTCATTTCCTGCTGTCTCATTTTTATGTCAGGTTGTTGTTATGTCTGAAATCCCAGCTTTAACCTGATTGGCCCGTTGTGTTGTCAGGGTGACGTGTGGATCTGCATGGAGCTGATGGACACCTCTCTGGATAAATTCTATAAGCAGGTGCATGAGAAGGGTATGACCATCCCAGAGGACATCCTGGGCAAGATCACCGTTTCCGTAAGTACCACGTCCTTTCCTCATATTGAGCTGAAACTTGACATGAAATGTCTTTTATACTGATTTAATGCTTAATATGTTTCTTTTTTTTTATTGCATCCCCACTTCCTGAGCATTTACGATCATTTTAATGCTGTGTAACTCTGAGCTCCTGCAGATCTGTAATGAGCCTGATGTTTTATATTCCCATTGCAGATTGTGAAAGCATTGGAGCATCTCCACAGCAACCTGTCAGTGATACACAGAGGTGAGTCGCGCCTCAAATACAGCATCATATGCTTGCGTTTTAATGATGCCAGCAACTGATTTTCATGTTTTCTATCTTCCTCCAGATGTGAAACCCTCTAACGTCCTGATAAACATGCAGGGTCAGGTGAAAATGTGTGATTTTGGCATCAGCGGGTACCTCGTGGATTCAGTGGCGAAGACAATGGACGCCGGCTGCAAGCCGTACATGGCGGTAAGCAAGAAGAAAGAATAGTTGTATATTTAATTTTCTTATGCTGGAATTTCTATTTTTTTTTTTTCCATGTACATCTTCACAGTCAGGTAACTACAATATCCACATTTCTAAATGAATCTGAATATTTAGGGTTGGAATATTAATTATTTTGTGTGTTGTTTGTGTGCATAGGTTAATAAAATAAAAACTAAAAAGATATAAGAAATAAATGTATATTTAAATTATATATATGTAAATTATTGTAGAATTTTTCAGAATTTGTCAAATTTTGGATGAATAAATCAAAACTAGGTCAGTATATTTAAATTAAAACTTAATATGGACTGCAAAAATACTATTTAAATACGTGTCTCTGTGAATGAATGGTGCAAACGCACGGTTTCATTTACTACACACAAACTGAAGTGTGCGCGACGCTTGTGGTGTTTTCAGCCTCTGCCGCCTCAATATAGGAGTACATGAACATATAAACAAACTCTAGAACTGCTCTGAAAGTCACTTTGTGAGCATTTTACAGTTTCTTTAGGAAAAAAAACTAGTCATATCATATAAACACAAAAACGTAAGGTCTTCACAGCACCCCTCAATAAGTTCTTTGTAAAATTAAGAAACTGTGACAGAATATATTGCTTAATGTAATGATAGCACTACTAATAAAATTAAGAAGTATTTACAGGAAGAAAGTATTTACCAGAAAAACACAGTATTTCTGGAAAATAAATA
>JAHKKF010515100.1:0-24432 GCA_019740295.1 Labeo calbasu
ATAAAATATACTGTGTGTATATATATATAAGGAAATAAAATATACATAAAAATAAAATATACTGTATATATATATATATACATATATACATATACACACACACAAATACGCAGAGTGATTTACGGGACAGTGACACCACGGTTGTCAATGACTATTGTATCTATGCATGATGGTATTTACAAGGTACGTACTTCAAAGATTACCATCGTGTTTCAATTATATAATGTGATGTATCAAAATCGTATTGCCATGGTCATTTTTGTAGTGTTTTCGTATACTACTAATGTTTGGAAACTCAAGTTAAAGTATCTTTACCTGTAGTACAGAGTCGTTCACATGCTGTACGTCGTAACTTACATGCAGAACTTAAAACATTTTCCGATGCCAAACGATACGATACATTTGCAGTTTGTTTGAATGGGCTGTAGGGAAATATTCCCTTCACATCGCGCTATTTTTGTTCTCTGCCTTTTAAAGAACCTCCTCACATTTTCAGCTGAGGTAAAACCGCGCCAAACGATTCAGCGCGCATGTCAAAGTGAGGCTCGACAAACTGCAACATCGACCTCAAGATGGCGCCACGACATCAAACTTTTCTTGCACGTGTGGGTAGTGAACACGACAAACAATATTTGACTAATTTATTGGAATTACTCTTTATTAGAATTTATTCTTTATTAAAAGTAATAAAACATGCAAGTAAAAAAAACAAAAACTAAAAAATACCGTTGGAATAAATGTTCTAAATATTAATTACATACATGTAGCCACATTACATAGCCTGCATGCAGCTACATACATTTAAAGTTGAACTTCAAATGCTGATGCCGAAAACAACTAATGGTATTTGTCAACAAAATGTGCAACACGTTCATCCTGTTTGCGATGAGCGGCTCCCCAACCCCTCCACCCACAGGGCTTTCGAAAAGCATTTGTGTGCAAGTGCTGCTGAACTGACCTTTTACGTCAAGACATCATCTGAAAGACTGTGGTGAGGCAAGCCAGCTAGATGTTTATCTCTCTGTAGATGAACGATCGTGAGGTTGCAGCATTAATAATTTGCAGAAACATTTATTGTACGTTGCATGTGGTTTTACAGGTAAACATAGACCAGCACTGCAGTTTTGAATGAAATATTTTCGTTTACATTTTTAGCAGAAATACTTTATAGTTTAGATCAAGGGTGCCCAACCCTGTTTCTGGAGATCGACCTTCCTACAGAGTTTCATTCCAACCCTAATCAAAAACGCCTGTCTTTAATTATCAAGTGCTCATTCAGGTCCTAATTGGCTGGTTCAGATGTATTTGGTCAGGGTTGGAGCTGAACTCTGCAGGAAGGTCGATCTCCAGGACCAGGGTTGAGCACCCCTGTTTTAGATATTTTGCAAGTAGTTGACATTCGTGCTGATTTACAGCAGACAACAGATTCTTGTTTTTTTTTTTTTGTTGCTTTGGGTGACGAGGGTGTGATTATGCTATGGTGTTATCTGCAACACTATCAGTGATGTTCACACACTGAGATATTTTACTTGGAATTGTGATCTTTTTTGTATTGAGGGAGAAAATTTAATAAGATGTAATTTCAGCTTGCTTTTTGAATTATCTAAAGATAACATGAACATGATCAGTTAAGTTTTTTTGTTTCTACACGTTTAGAAAAAATCACAAAGCTTTAACTGGGGGAGAGTTAAACAATGTACTCTTACCCTTGAATGCTACATATTAGTGTCTTAAAAGTATATATTATTACTTTAAAAGTACATATTAGTACAGTATTAGTGACATTTTTCTCTTTTTTTAAGTCTAAAAGTTGTAGTAAACAAGCACAAACTTTAAAGTTTGCATCCGACAAGACCTAATTTAGTTTGCGTTTGACCACCCGTCAAAACATCTTTAAGCCCCCACAAGCAAAGTTTGCTTCTCTTAAATATCTGCATGTAAATGCAATTCACATGCTAACGCCTCCCACTGTTTCCTGTCACTAACAAGTGGAACTAAAAAAAAAGGTACCTCACTGGAAAAAAAACGTTACAGAGGCATTTCACATTTCGACAGAGCACTTCTCTTAAACTTGCCTTTATCTTTGGAAAAATGCCACACAACAACACAGAAAACTGCAGCACATCTCATTTCAGGTATCCACTTTTCACTTCCACCTACAGCATCGTGCTGCTCTTCGGTCTTCCTTTGAACTCTTTGTCTCTTTGGATATTGATTTGTCGGAATGGCTTGAAGAAATCCGTTCCGGTGATCTACATGGCCAACCTGGCCTTATCGGACCTACTTTTTACACTTTCCCTGCCCTTTCGGATCATCTACTTCGCCACAGGTGAATGGAAGCTGGGGAACATTCTATGCATGATTCCAGGGACCCTCTTTGCTGTCAACATTTACTCCAGCTCCTTGTTCATCACGCTCATCAGCGTGGACCGGATGCTGGCTGTGGTGTATCCGCTGAGATCTCGACAATTTCGGACGGTACCGATGGCCTGGGTGTTTTGTGCTATTGTGTGGCTGATCATTGCTGGAGTAGCAGTGCCAACAGCCTTAAACCACCCCGAAAATAAAGACACAAAATGTAACGTGACGCGTTGTTTTGAGAAATACTCAGATGAAAATTGGAAGAACGGATTCATAATCCTCTGCTGTCTCACTTTCTTTGGTATTTTAGTACCTTTCTGCATCATTCTGGGCTGTACGGTGGCAGTCGTGCGCCAGTTGAAAGGCTACAGCATGGCGACTTCCTCGTGCAGCACTGAGCTGAGCAAAAGCAAGATCGTCAAGCTCTTTCTGTCGAACTTGCTCATCTATGCCATTTGTTTTATCCCATTTCACATTGCTTTTATTCTCTTTGGCTTGAAAAAACTTGATATCTTGCATGGAGAAAACACTCTTGAAGTTTACTTTAACCTACACACTGTTACCATGTGCATGGCCAGCACAAACAGCTGTTTGGACCCCTTGATCTACTATTTCAGCACAAAGACTATTCAAGGCAGAGCAAGATGTGATTCTGCATCTAAAACCGTTGGACTCGGTCTTGTCCAGAGCATGAGTTGGAATGGACAGTAAAGCACCAACCATCATAATCGCTTATGTCGTTGAGGTAAACAAGCTCTTTGTCTGGGAGGAAATGGTTATGTAAAAAAAAAAACCAAGTCTTAAACCAAAAGCTGACTCACGCACGAGAACATTGCGCATCTGCTCATGTGCATCGCGTGTAAGGTTTGCAACTCCGTTTGCCACGCTCGGGTGTCCTAAAGCGGGCGAAAAGGGAAGAAGACACCGAACCTTGAGCCGAAGTTACTCATGACCTTCCAATGTGATAGAAATACTTGATTTTATTCTGCAAAACTTGCATTGTTGCAAACCATCATCTAAGCTGTTTATATTTGCTAAAAACCAAGGCCAGTTGCTACTAAAGGAATGTTGGCCCCTCTGGTTGCTGTTGTCGCATTAGCTGCATTTCTATCAGCATTACAGTTGAAAACTTGTATAGTTTGTCTTATTTCTGTTTCTGTGTCATACATCGGAACTGGATTTTGATTGCACTTAATATTTGCATAGTAATATGTACGCACTTTTGTTTTTGTGTCATGCATTATTTAGCAGAAATAAACCAAACATACTTTTGTAAGTTTAATCTATCCCTTTTATCTTCTCGGATAAGATCTCCGTTATGTTGATTAATTTAACGTCAAATGGGGTGTGAAAAAGTAAAAAAACGTTCACACAGTTGCACAACGCTCACAGGCTGGCACAAGGAAGTGAAAGTTTCAAGTCAACAGTGTTTAATATCCACACCCTCCTCCTCTGTTGTTTCACACGAGGGATCTTTTACATGTTGCGGTTTGTGGGCCGAGTGTGCCGAAAGGTCTTGTGTATGCGCTTACTTCTCTGTAGTGATCAACAGAGCGGGAGCAGGGTTTCAGCAGTTTATTGACAGATTTTACAAGCGATTATTTTTTACAAAGCAGCAGAATAGAGTGCATCAAATCAAACGCCTCATTTATTCCAGATAAAACCAGTTGTTGCTACACCAGTATGTGGAAGAGGAACAAATACATATAAATGGTACAATTAGAAAAAGTGCAAGCGATATGAAATGATTCCACCATTTAAAAAAAAGGAATAGGAACAGCAAAGAAAAGATTTCTGCACATCTGTGCAGAAAATTCAGCTTTATCTTAGTTAAAGAACAGCCCGCTCTTATCAGTGCATACGCACTGCATTTAGAGATTTCGAAACATTTCAAACCAACATCCGGTGGCTAGTTTTTCACATTTTTCTACAAACTTTATTCACATGTATGAAAGAGCAACACAGAGTATTTGAACATGATAAACTGCTCAGATAACCAACATTACTACAAACAAACAGATGTCAAGTTAGGAAATCCAAGATAAGAAAACTTATATTGCTTATATCACGTTCAAAAACTCACGCCATGACTTAAATAACAGGCTTAAAGTCATACATTTCTAAAATATGAGGTATACATCTTTTGGCATTGAAGACAATTTTCAAATACTGGATTTCTTAGCTAACACGGAAAGAAACGAACGACATTTTTACACAAATGAAACCACAAAAACCATCAGTCTACACAAACTGCGGCTTTACAGAGAAACAAAAAAAACCCTCAGAAACGCAAATTACTCGTCAGTGCATGCCAGACGTCTGAGACTAATCTCACAGTTATATTTGAGGAAACTTCCCCAATGAAAAAATAAAATACATAAATAACCTGAGAGTGAAATAAAACCACAAACTAGACAATGTGCTTTAGAATATGAAAATCTCAAGACGAAGACGAAAAAGAAAAAGAAAAAAAAAAACCCCTACATACTTGGATGAAATCCTTGGAAAAATGTAATCGAACACACAAATATGGCATTATCTAACATTATGTACAGGTTTATCATGCTGATAAAGTGCTGTTAAGCTGGACAGATGGGGTGGGGTCGGTTTTGGGTTTTGCTCAGTAGTGTTGAGTAGAAGGAAGGGGAACTACAGCAGGAGTCGGTCGCAAATCTTCGTCTCCACGACAAACGTGTTCTCGAAGTGCCGGATGCTGTGGCAGTTTCTGGTCTCCCTCTTATCAACGCCTGAGGAAGCAAAAGATTCGAATCGGGTTAAGCAACGATGCTCATTTTGACATAGCATCGTGTTAAACATCATAGTTGCGTATTTTTGCACTGCCTGGTTCAGGAAGGATTTTATGCTACCATTCAAAAGTATGTGGTCAGTAAAATGTATTAGAAGTCTGTTATGCTGACCAAGTCTGCATTTATGTATCAGAAAATAACAGTAAAATCAGTAATACTGTGAAATATTATTATGATTTAAATCAACTGCTTTCTATTTGAATACGTTTTAAATTGTAATTTATTCGTATGACGCAAAGCTGAATTTTCAGCATCATTACTCCAGTCTTTAATGTCACATGATCCTTCAGAAATCATTCTAATATGCCGATTTGGAAACATTTTTATCATTTATCATTATCATTATCAACACATTTATCAGTTGTGCTGCTCAGTACGTTCATGGAAGCTGACACATAGTTGATAAAATAGTGTTCTAAAAAACAGCATTTATTTGAAAAATAAATCATTTGTAACATTGTCTTCACTGTCATTTTAGATCAGTTTAATGCATCCTTGCTAAATAAGTGTTGATTTCTTTAAATAAAATAATAAAATAAAATAAAAAACAAAACTCAAACCTATGAATGGTACCCTAGTAAAAAAGTAATACATTTAAAATGCATTTATTTTATACTAAATATAGTTCAAGTCTGTTAACATATTTACTGACATATCGCTCGATATCGTGATATAATAATTATAATTAAACTTTATTTGGAGTACTACTTGTGCACAATGCACATTTCTTAATATTAAGTCTAAAATATGGTTTAATGTCCCTATTGATGAAGACTGTATCATCTTTAAATTATATTGGTCTTTGAATGCTAAATATTTAAAGTGTACCTAAAATATACTTGCAATAGTTCACTTTAGCACAAATCAGATATACTTAAGCATATCTTTGGTTGGACTTCAACACTACCTCCACACAATTAATGTGCATTAAGTACAAAATTAATTGTTCCAATTTAGCAGACTTTAGATATACTAGTTTGGTATACTAAAAGTACAACTGCATTTTTATTAAGTGCATAATATGTAAATGTATTGGTAGTATACTTAGCATGAAATAAATGCATTTTAAACACATTTTAGTACATTTACTTTTTTTTTTTAAACTAAGGTAGTGAACATTTTCTATAGACTTAATGTCCATCTACCATCCCACTACTAACTATTCCCAAAGAATTACTAGACTACCCATAATCCTGAACAGAGATCCACTCAATCAAGAAAACTTTTGCATGGAAATGGGACTTTGAAAAAAAAAAAAAATTAGTTTTAGTAACCTAGGTTACCTAAGTTAACTAGGTAATGTTACCCGACCACATAACTAGCAACCCACTCAATGCCTACACTTATCTTTTTATTTCTAATTTACAAACTTTTTTTGTTTTAAATTGAAAATGTTGATCTCGATTCATCTTTTTGAGAAGTTAAACTCGATGGTCACACTCGTGGTGTGGCACAAATGTCGCAAGTCAAGTTCCATTTCCTGTGGCTACCCAGACGCCATCTGCGCAAGGATGAGTGAGAGGAAGTCCTTAAGGAGCCAAACTACAGCTCCCACACTGCTTCCCTACCCACACCTCAGCCTCTGCATCACACCACAGAGAGATGCCCTCTGATCCAAACGACAACTCCCACAATGCATCAGTGCCTGACGTGCATCACATCCCCCTCTGTGTGGTTTCCTAACTGGAGACGTTCTGTGTACTCTACAATCGTGAGTCACGCTTACACACCTACGCGCGCACGTATTAATCAGGATGAAGATCGGTGTCAGCGTGGTACACGCACCAGACTGAAAGTACGCAGCACATGCCCAGATCGAACGGAATGCAATATTTAACATTAGACTACAGCACTGTGACTCATATTAAAAAAAAAAAAAAACAAAAAAAAAAAGGAAGAGGAAGAAGTTGCAGTGCTATCAGTTAAAGCGTATGATTTTTGCAAGATAACTGGGTGGATCGAAATTGGGGGGAAATAAAAAAAACCAACAACAAAAAACAGGAACTGAATGAGCAAGCAGAAAACCACAGCTACATCTGTGTGTGTGTGCAGGTTCCAGTAACAAATATTGCATGAACAGTGATGGACAAGATTAAAAAACAGACTATTGCATATTATCTACTATTAAAATTACATTTACAAATTTTTATTTTTATTCTTTTGATGCAAAGCTGAATTTTCAGTATCATTACTCCAGTCTTCAGTGTCACATGATCCTTCAGAAATCATTCTAATATGCGGATTTGCTTTTTGAAGAAACATTTCTTATATCTCCAATGTTGAAAACAGTTGTGCTGCTTAATACTCTTGTGTTTTAAATTGATTAATATGTATCAGTAAAGACACTTACGATTGTATGAAAGACTTCAAATAAATGCTGTTCTTTGAATTTCTAATTCATCAAATAATCATAGTGATGTTTGACTTGACAAACACCAATAATAAAAAAAAAAAAAAAAAAAAAAAAATATCATCAAGTAGTCATGAAACTCACGTCTTTGGCTGCTACGGCGTCTCAGCCTGTAGGTTTCTTTTCCATAACAGAGCCGGTGGATGAAGGGTCCCAGCTGACGCATGTTCCTAACGCGGCCCGTCACCACCATCTCTTCCTGAATGATGTAGGTCTGGGGCAAATACGTCCCCCGCTGCCAAAACACAAATGCATACAAACGGTCACATGGGGCTACGGGCTTCATTCCATCAACACTGACACACGGACTATGACGAATCAAACAGATTCGAAATCTGCATGTTGCCTCAGCTAGGGAAGTGACAAATTCCATTTAGGGTTTGCATGCATTATAATTATTTTCATTTATTACTTTATTGAATAAAAGCAAAAGGATTTTTTTTTTAATTAAAAAAAAAAAATCTATTTATTTTATATACTAAATAATAAACTAAAATACTATATATAATATACTATTGCATTTTGACCTTATCATTACCCTAAAACTTTTTTTTTGACCATGGGTGTTTTTTTTATTAACAATTGATTTCTGAAGGTACAGTTCTACCTTCATTTATTAAATACTTCCTGTTCCTCATTTCACAAATAAAGGCGGTACATCAAAACATGTGACTCACGAACCGAGACCTTTTGTCCATGTGTTACATAAAACTTTATGCAATCTGTTACCTTGACATTGACAAGCAGCTCCCACAGGTTCCTGGGCGGCATGACGATTGTCGTGTTGAGCTCAATAACGTAGCACTTATCCAACGCAATGTCGTAGTAAGCTGTGAGTCCCTGTGTTAATGAGAAAGGACAACGCCTCCGTTAATAACGACTCGAGAACCAAATCAAAAAATGATTTGAGAGATTTAAGTTGAAGTTCAATATATCAATATATTAAAATGAATACTTTTCTCAGCAAGGATGCATTAAACTGATCAAAAGTGACGGTAGCAAAATTGAAAAGATCTATGCATCTGTGAAAAATGACATCAGGGTTTGCATAGAAATATTAAGAAACAACAGTTTAAACATTGATAATACTAATAAATGTTTCTTGAGCGCAAATCAGCATATTAAAATGATTTCTGAAAGATCATGCGACATTGAAGACTGGAGTATTGATGCTGAAAGTTCAGCTTTGCATCACAGGAACATATTATACTATAAAATATATTCAAATAGAAAACAAGTCTTTTAAATTGTAATAACAGTTCACAGTACTGCCGTTTCTAATGCACTTTTGGTGACCTGAATGGAGCTAGAAGAACAAAATGTTCTGTTTTTTACCATTCTGGCATTTTCATGGATTTATAGCTTTTGGAGAACTTGTCTTTCACAGAAACATTTGCATGTACTCCTGTGCCTGGCACACTGCGCTGCATATTAAACAATGATTTCAGCAGACAAAAGGTTTCCTTAGAGATGGTTCACAGTCCATCTGGGGGAGCCGTGATGACTAACACCATCTTTTGTACAGCCAGAGAACTAGAAGAAACTGTACCAGAGCTAAATGGGCAGAACTTCACTTCGAGTGCTTCTAACAAAAATCCTCACCCTGTGAAAGTCGTGAATGATATCAGCCGGGTCACTGCTTCCAAAATCAGGCACAGGGACGCTGATCTGCTCGTAGTTGTCTTCCAGGTAGATGCCGACGTTCTCTTCTAGCTCCTGCCGCCCGAGTAACGGGGCAAACAGGGGGTCCTCGTAAATCATCCGACAGTGGAACAAACTGTCCTCTGGGATCTGGAGAAAGAAAGCAGAGCATTTCAATAGAGGGCACTTGAACTAGTGAACGAAAGACGGAGTGAAAGATCCAGCAAGGTGTTGCTATGGCGATCGCTATGGCAATGAACTTTAATAGGCTTGTTCGTGAATAAAGGATGATGAACAGATCCAATGACGTCTAGCGTCTCACCTGGGGGCTGAAGTAGTATCGGTACAGGCATACAGACGCCATGATCACGCCTGACAGGAAGATCACCAAGCCCAGGACCACGCACCAAAGGCCACTAAAGGGAGACTTCTTAGATCTTACCGGAAGCACCAACTCATCCTGCTGGGAAACACAAAACAACGCCAATTAGTTTTATGAATTTAAAACATTTTGGATGGAAAATGCTGCATGTTTAGTGAACATTTAAAGTGAGGGTCCATCCAAAAATGAAAGCTCTGTTATCATTTCATGGGACCCAACGTTCTTCAAAACATCTTCTGTGCTCCACAGAAGAAAAGACTTGCATACATGTTTGGACTGACATGAATTTTCATTTTCCCTTCAACATCAAAATTTTGAGCATTAATAACACTTAGACATCGAATTGTTCATTCAGTGACTTATTCAGTACTTTTGTCTTGTTTTCCAGTCCAAATATCTACAAATTCATAAATCAAGATACATTTCCTTGAGAAAATAATGAAATTATTTTTCTTAACGCACTGACAAATATATTTTTTGTGTTTTAAGCATGAAGTTTGACACATTTGTCCAGAAATCAAGACGTTTTCCTTGAGTCAATGTCTTGATTTAATTATTTTTAGTTTTCTGTAATGAGAAAAAACACAAAAATACCAATAAATTTAAATTTAAAACCCCACTGACATTTTTTTTTAACAAACTCACTTCATTTTGATATTTTTTTTTTTTTTCAGGAAACAAGATTTAAAAACTTAAAATCTTTTAAGCATAAGCTCAGTATATTTTGATTTAATTTTAAGTACAGCTTGATTTAAGAATTTTTAGATATAAGAAATGAAAAAAGACAAAACCACTAAGAAAAATCTTACCCCACTGACTTATTTATTGCTTTTTAGCATAAACTGGTTTAATTTTAATACATTTTTTCAGAAAACAAGACCTAAAATCTTAAAATCTTTTAAGCATAAGCTCAGTACATTTTTATTAAATTTTTAGTACAGCTTGATTTAAGGATTTTTAGATATTAGTAATAAAAAAAAACACAAAAACACAGAAAATTCTTACCCCACTGACTTATTTCTTTTTATTTTTTCAGAAAACCAGATCTTAACAATCTTTTAAGCATAAGCTCAGTACATTTTGATTTTGAGTACAGCTTAACTGTAGAATTTTTAGATATTAGAAATGGAAACACTATGAAAATTTTTACCCCACTGACCTCCTCATTTCTTTTTTAGCATAAACTCATTTCATTTTAATGTTTTTTTTTTTTCACAAAAAAAGGCTTAAAATCTTAAGCCCTTCATTTTATAGATATTCCTAATGAGAAGCAAGACTAAAATATTAAGCAAGAAAATCATTTTTTGCAGTGCATTACTTTCAGCTCCCAACTGCGCCAAGAAATTAGTCACGGCAGCGTCTCAAGACGTCAGGTGGCGTGAGCAATCCATCCGCCTCCAGTCTCTCAGAGACGCTGGTGCCGAGGACACCAGCTCGGCTCGGCCCACGCAGGCTCTGGATCATCGTGAATCAAACAGACTTGCTGACAGAGCTACTATCTCCGCCTGGCAGAGTGATATTTTTAGGCACGTACTGTACTTCCACGCTCCTTATTTGTACAGGAGTTCCTATCTACGTAGGGAGGACACACAGTAGCAGCGGGTAGGAGACAGTGTGTGGGTACCAGGCTGAAAATAACAGCACTAGTATCAGATTAGATGAATCCACGTCATTTTCACTCTAGTAGGGAAAATGAATGCAGGCACATGAGGTCGAATTAAAAATGTGACGCACTAAGGGAACGTTCTGTGTTGCCTACAAATGTCCTACTTTATAATGTACCAGCTGAATTCTAATAACTGGTTTTTATTTAATTTTTTAAGTTAAAATCCTAAACATCTGATGCACATTATCAGCTTCCAGTGACTCTAAACTGATGCATTCTCAGAAATGAGAAAATGATTAAATCTGCAGTCATATTTCTCAGAGCTGATTACAAGACTCAGACAGAAAAAAAAAACAGATGTCAGGCATCCATTTTGTCAATGCAAAGATCATATTTCACCCCGGCTGGCAGGATCAAGCGTGTGCCTGTTCAGCTTGGAGCGAGTACGGCGTGTTCCAGGCACATCAAAACAAAAGGATGCAGTCATCTGCACTGTTACAGCTCAAGTGGTGATAAAAGGTTCTGCAGTTGAATAACTACCATCATGGGAACAAATAGCAAGCGTCCATGCAAAGGACACACATACACACACACCAATGCAGCTCAAGGCGATTTGTTCGGCACTAATCTGCAATGGTGGCTACACGCTGAGGGATGATGTAATGTCATCCTGCTGTGCATCTTAATACTGGCTCGCATCTGTCAGCTGTAAACCAGTGCAGAACTGCAGGTGTAAGCCTGCCAAAGTGAATACTATAATATTAATATATTCATAAAAGTCTGAGTTGTTTAGTTAAGACTTTAGGCATCTGATACTTGTCAGTCTGTAATAATAAAACAAAGAAACTGATGCACTGATGCAAGTAAGACAACTGTGAAATCTGCTGTCAGCATCACTTTTCATATTTTTCACATCTATTAGGTGCAATTATTTTTTACACTTTTTTTTTTTTTACTACAAACATGCACAAGCCTGCCAAAGTGAATAACAGCATTTAATGGAGTAATAATAATAATAATAATAATAATAATAATTAGTATTATTAAACAAAAGTAATTGTATAAATTACATTATATACATATTATAGTTAGAGACATAATGGCACTATTAAGTTTAGTTATTAAAATGCTAAATTATTTTTTCTTAAGCATAAGATATAAATATAAATAAGCATAAATGTAAATTCAAATAAACATATATATTTTTGCTTTTTTGCATCTTCAATCACTTTTTGCCTGGGGGAACATGACAAAACAAAGGATGGTTTCACAGCACACAATAAAACAATAGACAATAATGGGTTTTTAAATAGGAAGTTTTAACTCACGTGAGAGTAGGGCATGTGAATTTCCTCTTTGTCTTCATCGTTCTCCTTTTCCGGCTTCTGTACAGTTACTTGCTGAAAAGATATCTTCACCATTTTGTCGCTTCTTATTAGTGTTCTGCGGTCAGGACGTCCAGCAGTGATTGTACCACCAAGGACGGTTCTGTGCTGTGAATGAACCGCTCGACAGAGGACGAACTTAAAGAGGATTCCCTCGCTTCCGGTACACTTCAAATTAAGAGTCCACCAATCGGCGTCTATTTTCTAAAATTAGTATCACTTACAATTTTCTCAATAAAAAAAGGCCTTGTCTGTTAACCCGTTCAGATCCGAATTATGTTCCAGTGGACAAAACGGACAATGTTTTAATTTTACTCTAAATGCAACCCTAAATAATAAACATATGGGGAAAAATCAGTTTGATATTTTAAAACACACATTAAGCATCCCGCCATCTATATCCATCCATTCTTTTTAAAGATTTTCATTCTACACCCATTTCCATACGATTTCTAATCACGATCACATTTGAAAATTTAAAAAATTTTGAGTTTTAGTAAAGCCTACACAATGCATATTTTGCTTAAAATGCAAAAGAAAAAACATCCTCAATAATAAATGTAAATATTCAGTGTGATATTATTTGTTGCAATTTAGATTCAAATTCTAATGTTTAGCATCATTACGCATTGATGTACTAATATTTAATGACATTATTATAGTTATGCATAGTTGAGATATAAATCTAATCTAATAATAATTTGCATAATAGTGATAATAGAATAGTGATAAGGAATCTTAATGTGCCAAGTTAATTTATGAAATTAGTAACCTTGAATGATATATCAAAATATTATCTCGCCATGAATTTGATTTTACATTAACAGAAAAAATAAAACTGTGTTACATATACAGATTTAAAATCATTTTTAAAATAAAGTAATACTTGGAATAAAAAAGAAAATTATCCCACGGGATTTTTCTAAATCAGCAGTTCATGTCCGCCTGCTTCCATCTTGGGCTTTTATTGTGGAATTTTTCCCACAAATGGACGTGCATTCCGGTTCTATTTTAGCCGTTTACGGTGCTCTACTACGCGTTCTGATTTGCATCAGACTGCCGGAAGTCAATAAATAACTTGAGACTGATTAATGCTTTTTATGGCTGTGATGCAGGTTACAATTTATAAATTATATTCTACAAACAGTGCAAATGAACCATAATCAAGTATTTTCAGGTAACGAAACAGAAAATAATTTTGAATTTCGTGTTTTATCATCTGTGGGATTATCGATTTAAAAGACTGACTTAGTAACATTAAAAGGAATTCTGAGACTTTACTTTTTTACTTAACAAATAAACTAGGCAAGACTGTATAGGCAACATGGCAACCAATATATGAAATGTAATATAAAATATATTTAATAAATGTAATAATGCAAATGTAACTCATTTGCTTTCTTTTATAAACTGAAACAGTCCGATTCGTTATCTGACGTAACAGCCTTTATAAATATTTTGAATGTTTAAATGTGATTTTTTTTTACTTAAATGTGTAATTTGTTTTTCAATGCATGGATGTTAAATTTCAAATATGCGTTCCTTTTCACGTTTAGCATTACATTCACATGTACCTTCATAGATCACTGCTGATGTCCCACATCCGCACAGTGGTAAAGTAGGACGCGCCACAGAAATTAGATCAACTCCGGACTAATGGAAATGATGCCGTGCGTGTGAACTGAATTCCAGTAGAGGGCGCACTTAAGTTCCGTTCAAGAAAAAAGAATTACGTTCTGTGATTGTCATATTTGGGGGGTGGGGGGCTATACTATTATCCAATGCATTAAAAAAACACCAGCCTCTGGCTTCTAACCATTCAGATTATGTCTTTTCCATTTATTTAGACTATCTGATTTTTATCCTCTTGGTAAAATCGTGCTAAGCAATTGGAGTTTATATTGCTAACATCTGTCAGTCTCAATATAGGTGACAGATGATGTTTCTTGAGAGAATAACTTGTACAATGAAAATTGAGCTGAATAACTGTAATATCTATCTATCTATCTATCTATCTATCTATCTATCTATCTATCTATCTATCTATCTATCCTACCAGTCAAAAGTTTTTGAACAGTAAGATTTTTTTATGTGTTTTAAAGTCTCTTCTGCTCACCAAGCCTGCATTTACTTGATCCAAAGTACAGCAAAAACGGTAAAATTTTAAAATATTTGTACTATTTCAAATAGCTGTTTTCTATTTTAATATATTTTAAAATGTAATTTATTCCTGTGAATTTTTAGCATCATTACTCCAGTCTCATGGTCCTCCAGAAATCATTCTAATATTATGATTTGCTGCTCAGAAAAATGTTATTATTATTATTATGTTGAAAACATAATTTTTAGTACAAATTTTTCAGGTTTTCTTTTCATGTTTCCAGCAATTGTCTGAGATAGAAATCTTTTGTAACATTATAAATGTCCTTATCATCACTTTTGATCAATTTAAATCGTCCCTGCTAAATGAAAGTATTAATTTCTATTATTTCTAGAAATGTTATAGATTTCTAAAAATACGTTACAAAAGCTTATTATTTCAGATAAATGCTGATCATTGGATCTCTCTATTCATTAAAGAATCCTGAACAAAAATGTACTCAACTGTTTTAAATATTGATAATAATAATAATAAATGTTTCTTGAACAGCAAGTCAGCATATTAGAATGATTTCTGAAAGATCATGTGACACTGAAGACTGGAGTAATGATGCTAAAAATGTATCTTTGATCACAGGAATAAATTAAATTTTACAATATATTCAAACAGAGCGCAGTTATTTTAAAAAGTAAAAATATTTTACAATATTTCTGCTTTTGCTGTATTGTGGATCAAATAAATGCAGGCTTGGTGAGCAGAAGAGACTTCTTTAAAAAACATTAAAAATCTTACTGTTCAAAAACTTTTGACTGGTAGGAAAGATAGTAGTGTAGGTACTCAGTATAGCTGAATTTTATTCACTAAACTGTGTCTGGTCCATCTACAGGTTCACAGGGCGGGTTGGTTTACAGTGCCCAGACAAAGGCAAGGCTGTTGATTGGTTACCAGTCGGTCCATTCACATGTAAATCAGCCCTCATAAATGTCCCCCTTCAATCGCCCACTTTGCACAGTATATGTAGTGCTTGTTAGCACAGACTTTTGTCTCGAATTGAACCCGCCGACCATCTGCCCCCCATTCAGACGTCCTCTCAGCGGTCTCTAAACTGCAGCAATATGGCCCCTGCGTCCCGCAGCAACAGACACGAGGAGGACTATTACGGCATAAAAGACAGAAAGGTACGCAGCGCGTCTTTTTAATCACACAAGCAAAAGTTTATCGACGTTTTCCACGAGTTAAACGCATTTCTCTCTCCCTCTTCAGACGAGGAAACCGCTGGTGGAGAAAAAGAGACGCGCCCGCATCAATGAAAGTTTACAGGAGCTGAGGCTACTGCTAGCCGACCCGGATGTAAGTTTATTTAGCGCTTCTCAAAGCCTCTGTATCCAGCACTAACATACAGCGCAAGAGAGTCTTAACGTCGGTATTTATTTTTTAGGCGCAGATAAAAATGGAGAATGCTGAGGTGTTGGAAATGACCGTGAAACGCGTGGAAAGTATCCTGCAAAACAAAGCAAAGGGTAAGAAGAGCTGTTATCAAGTTTCACACAGGCCTGCATTAAAAAAAAAACACCCCTAGTCGACTGTATTTGGGTCGTGACGTCACCCCACTTTTCTCCTCCGCAGAAGCTGACAGTGTGAACCGCGAAGCTAACGAGCGGTTCGCCGCGGGCTACATCCAGTGCATGCATGAGGTGCACACCTTCGTGTCTAGCTGTCCGGGAATCGACGCGACCATCGCCGCCGACCTGCTGAACCACCTCCTGGAGTGCATGCCTCTGAACGACGAGGATCGCTTTCAGGACATCCTGTCAGATCTCATGTCGGACTCTAGCAATTGTGGCACTTGGCCTGGCGAGGCGACGTACGCCGCGTTGTCGCCCGGTGGCAGGAGCGTGGCCAGTAGCGGCTCCTCAGCCTTGTCCCCGGCCCCCTCCACCACCTCCAGCGACGACCTTTGCTCTGACCTGGATGACACGGATACGGAGCACAGCCGAATCTCGGCGGACGCCAGGGAACAAGCACCAAGCGTGCCAACCATGTATCTCTCCAAGTCCATGTGGAGACCTTGGTAGATGCTTCTGGAGATCCCAGTTGATTTATGAACAGTATATTCTTAGTTTAGAGCTATTAAAACATGCAGTAGTCCAGGAGCACCTTTATGATAAGACCATGGACAGTTCTACGTAGGAATAGGGCAGCTGCAAACGTTTTCATGTCATTTGTCATCGACCTGTGGATACCCCTCAGAAGCTCTTCTTGGTGCAACAATGTGCATTTCAATCCAGTTTCACACAAAAGTTCGTATTTTTATTTAATTGTTTTTGTATAAGCTAAGTTAAAACAACACTGTAAGGATAAATAATATTTCTAGGGAGTGTTTTCCCATCTCTAATTATTGTAGGCTAGGATGTAAATATTTCAATGTTGTGGCTGTAGATATAGATCTGTGGCGTTTAAAAAAAGATGTATGTTATGATTATGATGAAGTAATTTTGAAATAAATGTTAATGTCAGACGAAATGGACATTTAATGTGTTTTATATGTGATTGTGATTTCAATAAAACATTTTGATTTCATCACTATAAAGAGTTTCATGTTTTGTTACCTTTAAGCCTAAGTTACGCTAACGCGATTTCGCGGAATTTACAAAGAGCAGATGTTATGCCGTTTTTAGGCAGCTGCAATTGCTTTGATGAAATAACCGGACTATGTAACCTGCTTTATCACACCTTCTCTATTATTTCTGAAAGTGTGAATGTCCGCTTTGGGTGTTTTGGCCCCTCAGACGTGTAAAACGTAACACCAGACGGTTAACCACCAACGCAGACAATACGACTGGCACAATAGGCGTCGTGTGGTGCTGAAGATCATGTCTGCTGTAGACTACGTGTTACTGGTCAAGTCTGTCATCAAAAATAGGTAAAGCAAAAATACATGTCTGTAGATTTATTTAGTAATAACATTTTGGCAGAAACTTAAAGTATTTTTGTAAGGGACAGACTATAATACCTGCAGTCTACATTAATAAGTCCGTCAACTTCTCTCATGAATTCTCTTACGCTTGACCGATTAATATCGTAACGACTTTCCAACCTGAGAACTATAGAAATGTCCATGAAAAATTAAGTTAATTTAAATGTCTTTTCCAGGGAGTGGGCTGAGATCGTCAAATGAAGTTTAAATAACTTTCCTTAAAACTTACAAAAACGTATATAGGCCTAGCCTACGTATAATTTAAGGTACATAACATAACGTATGGTTGAGTAACCGCCAAAACGTAAAATTACTTATATATAATTAGCTAACTAATAGTATTTTGTAAGGGCCAGATCATAAAACCTGCAAATAACATTAATAGGAATGTAAATCCGTCAACTTGGCTTATGATTTCCATTACGTTTGACCGATCTATAGCCTTCTGTAACGACTTTTCAGCCTAAAAAAAGATACTTACTATAGAAATGTCCATGAAAAATTACGTTTATTTAAATAACTTTTCGAAGGGGTGGGCTGACGTGGTCAAATTAAGTCTAAATAACTTTTCATAAAATATACAAAAACGTGTATCTACATCGTAAAGTATATCTCGGTTGAGTAAAACGGAGTAACCACCAAAAGGTAAGATTACTTGTATATAAATAGCGCACGATAAAGACTAACAAAAGTTAGTCAGAGTTTGTTAAACAGACATCGACCAAAAAGCAACTTCAGTCACATTGGGATTGCACTTCGCAAATTAGCATATCGCAACCTTACCACAAAACCAGAACCGTTGCACAAAACCATATGGAGGTTAATTTTTAAATGTCTTAAAATAGTTGACGGTTATCGCAACTAACCGTCAAAAGCAACTGAATAATATCTGATTAAAGAATATCCTACTAGTCTGGGAAGTCTAAACAGATAACCAGAAATTTTTGATCCGTTCAGTGTCTTAGTTTATATAAATCATTTGTCACAACCAGAGCGCGTTTGATGTAAATACGTATTAACTCTTTTAAATCCACATATACTGTTCGCAGACTGTTGACAGGTTGTATTACCACTGCTTTCATCGGATCGGGGCCGGATTTTCGGCGTCTGAAGGTTGTTGTCCTGGTAGGAGGCCTGAAGAAACCATTCACACCTTGTCCTCAAATAGGCGCAGGTGTGAAAGAGAGGAACTAGCGCGCCTTTCATGTGTGTAGAGGCACAAACCCCTGTCTGGCCGTGCTGCAAGTAGAATCAGATCACGTGAAGGGAAGTTGTACGTCGGATGTGCGCTGTATAATAATAAAAAACTGCTGTAACGGTCGTCTGACTTTGAACATATGGCGCAGAAAGGGCCCCTCTGTTCCAACGGTCCGTTTGTGCAGGACTGGGTTGGACTGAAAGGACGTCTAATTATCAGCACAACAAAATACTAAAAATAGATATTTTATAGACGGAAATAAAAGTTATGTTCTCCGATTTACATTTTGTAATGAAAAATCAATTTATTTGCTCAAAAATCCAGAAAAAATATTGTGAAATATTATTTCAATGTATGTGAATACATTTTAAAAAGTAATTTATTCCAGTGATGCAAGAAATTTTATTTAGCATCATTGTCACAGGATCCTTCAGAAATCATTCTAATGTGCTGATTTATTGTCAGTGTTGAAAACAGCTGTGCCGCTTATTTTGCTGAAACCTGTGATACTTTTCAGGATTCTTAATAAAAAAAAAGAAACAAGAACAGGATTTATTTAAAATAGAAATGTTTTGTAATAATAATAAAAAATACCAGTTAAACATTTGTGGTCATTACGTCTTTATTCTCTCTCTCTTTTTTTGAAAAAAAAAAAAAAAAAAATCTGAAGGATAATGTGACACAAGACCGGTGTAATGACTGATGAAAATTCAGTTTTGCATGACAGGAATAAATTATATTTTAAAATTTCTATTTTACATATTAAAATAGAAAATCATTATTTTAAACTGTAATAATATTTCATAATATTAGTGTTTTTTTCCTGTATTTTTGATCAAGTAAATGCAGCCTTGGTGAGCATATTCTCTAAAAAAACATTAAAAATCTTACTGATCCTAAACTTTTGAACAGCAGTGTGTATATATACAGTCAACTTTATTTTATGGTTATACAACTACGGCTATTTTCATGGCAAGATCTATGAATTGTAAAGTACATACATATATATATATATATATATATATATAAACATTCATTAGAGAACTTTGTGTTGCCTAGTAAAAAGCAATTTATCTAAATTTAATTGTATAGAATTTTGTATACATTTTATTTAAAGTGGTATGTTCCAACAAAATATGCTTTATAGACTTTACAGACAAGTTTATTTCATGTGACTATTTGTACATAGCTGGTGTAAAAGCTACATGATCAGGGCTTTTTTATTCCAGTTTCAATTCTAATTTCATATAAATCTTGATCAAAATCGTAATCTTTGTTTGATTCTAACACATATATTTTTTGCATTAAATGCAACAAAAGTAAAAGAAGAAATGCATATTTATTTTAAAATGCATAGGCATTTTAATGCTGATCCAGAAAGTGGTTCAATTTATATAACCTCACATAAATTTTGTCTGAAATATAACAAGAAATACACAAACAGGAGAAATTTCTAAAAAATAGACTTTAATTTAAATTCACTTCAGCATGAAGAAACATTGTATATTGACGAGTTTGAAAGTGACAGAATGCAAGCACATTTTTTCACAACGTTGGCTAAACGTTTCCTCAACATTAAAAACTTAACGTCAAGTTGACCTCCACATTAGTGTTTTAGCTATTTTCAAAACACATACTTTTGATCCAGATACTTAAATCTCATTCTGCCCACATGTCCCTAATAAGGTGCTTTGTGCTGTGGATTTATGGTAATTGTGGTCGTACAGCAGGTTTTCACAGGTTCAGGTAGAGACAGTGGGCAATATCGAGACTTCTGTCTGTGTAGATTTAATCTAGGGCTTATAAAAGAGAAAAAATTTAACACTGAGGTTCTACATTGCAACAGACCATCAGACAGCCAGTCTGAACAAGACAACAGCACCTAAACACTTTAGCCTGAAATACTTTTCACATAAATTCACCTAATGCTACTAATGCAAGTAAAGAATTGCATTAAGCTGTCAACACATTCACTGTCCGATCAAATAAGCTGCAAGTGCTAAAGCAAACTGACGTGACCAAGTTATCGTGGTTTGTGCCAATTCTGCAGAGCACGCCCCATCTGTCCTGGTTTAATAAATAATACTTCAGCTCATAAACTACAAGTCCTCAGTGTTAAATTGTGAATTTAAAAAGGATATCAGACACATATCCAACTAGACACCTATTAAACACCAGAAGAACTGTTTCAAGAGCTTATACGCCTATTTAGAAGAAAAAAAAAAACATATAAAATAGTTTCTTTAAAAAATTCTAAAGAAGAAATAAGTTAGTACGTGTATACCCACGTTAAGAGAAAAACTGTCAGGGAAACACTGAAAAGGAATTATCGTTCCTTAATGTTAAAATCTAACAGTAATGGTCATTGAACAGCGCAGAGTCTGGCTTTAGAGACAGTTTAGACTGTCTGGAAATAATTCATTCTCTCAATCATTCTTGTATTTACACATCTGTACACATTCACTTCAACACATTCACACAAACGAGCAACAGAACGAGTCTTCATGAAGGTCTGAGGCCACGGCAGAAGCATTTGTTTGATGCTTAAATGTCCGCTTTGTCTGGTCAGACATGGTCTGTAGTGTTCCAGGTGGACAGACGGGTTCAGTTTAGGTGATAGGACCGGGACAGCCATGTGTTTCTGAGTGTGTAGAGTCTTCGCTGCTATTGGCCAGAGGTGCTGTGACATCACTGCTTTCTGTTTCTCCCATGTGCAGATCTGGTGGATCCTCCTCTGTCAGGGTTTCACTGATCTCTTCACAGCCAATACATGCCTGCGGATAAACAATGTTATCAGTCTACATGGAGTTTGCAAGCTAAAAAAAACCCCCTATCCGTTATACAATTAAAAACGTAAGGCAAAAGTGACAAAGAATATTATATATATATATATATATATATATATATATATTAGCGCAGTCAAACTGATTAATCGCGATTACTCGCATTCAAAATAAAAGTTTGCGTTTACGTAATATNAAACGTAAGGCAAAAGTGACAAAGAATATTATATATATATATATATATATATATATATATTAGCGCAGTCAAACTGATTAATCGCGATTACTCGCATTCAAAATAAAAGTTTGCGTTTACGTAATATGCGTGTATTGTGTATATTTATATGTATATGGGTCAAAGATGTTAAAATGTCCACATCAAAAGAATTTACAAAAGTGATTTTATGTCCATAGAAAGCACATTAAATGTAAGTAAAGTGTCTACTTTAAGGTTTCAAATAAGTTTAAATAATATTACACTGTCATTCAGTGTAACACAATATTTATGTCAAACAACATGCTTATTCTGACTTGTACATATTAAAGTATATAAAACAATAAAGGAGCATATTACATTTCATTGTGTTTAAAAAGAGTAAAAAAATTCTTACTGGCAAATGAGAAAAACCTAGGATAGTGGCAAATTTACAAAATGTAGAATTACAACTAATTTGTTTTTGGGGTGAAATTCATATTTTAATGGCATAAATTGATTTTTGTTGTAAATATGCCTGACAAGATTGTTACACTGAATGACATTTTAGTGGGTGTCTTCTGTAAATTAGAGAAAAATTTATGATTTTGCTCAGAAAAACAAACAAAAAATTAATTTTTTTTTTGGAAAAACAACAAATTTAAAACAGTATTACATTCATTGTTTTTATGCTTAAAACCTTTTTCGTCTTTGACCCATATATGAATATACAAACAAACATGTACATATTTAAGAAATATTTACATGTGTACACACACACACACACACATATACATATTATGTGCATACATATTAACATATTTATATGCATATTACATAAACACAAACTTTTATTTTGGATGCAATTAATCGCAATTAATTGATTTGACAGCATTAATATATATGAGTAATAAATTTGTTACAAATTCTCAAATAATCTCAAAGCCCCATCTCAAATAAATGCTGTTCTTTTGAACTTTATATGTAAAGTTTTTTTTAAGTATTTTTAAAGTTTTGTTTAATAGAAAAATGTAGTTTTAATAAATATTTAACCGTTTTCAACATTGATGATGTTTCTCTAAAGAATATATTTCTTGAGCAGCAAATCAGCATATCAGAATATTTTCTGAAGGATCATGTGACACTGAAGACTGGAGTAATGATGGTGAAAATTCAGCTTTGCATCACAGGAATAAATTATTTTTAATTATTTTCAAACAAAAAATAGCTATTTTAAATCGTAATAATTCGTAAAATTACTGTAAAATTACATGGCCTCCATGTGGCCTTGGTAAGCATAAGAGACCGTCAAAAAAACTAAACTTACAGACCACGAATATTTAAATGGTAGTGTATATTTTCTATGCATCAAAATAGGGACACAATTTTTAAATTTTAATTGACTAAAAACTGACATCGATACACATCAGATAAACATCAGTGTATACAGACCTTGACGTCGATGGCTTTGGGCAGCCCACCTCTTCTCATCCAGGGATGCACCTCTGCCAGCTCTCTCTTCTGGTCTTCCGTAAAGCGCGGCTGACTTTTCTGCATCTGCCGCAACTTCTCCCTATCTTCCCTCAGAACCTTCTGGATGTCACTGCAAAAGGGAAAGGACGTTTGTGATTTAACGTCAAGCCAGCATCCATGGTTATTTAAAAAACAGTCTTTGCATCGCCTTCCTTCTGATCCCAACATTAGGAAAGAGTGGATGAACTTCATTTTGAATGAAGTTCCAGATCGTGTCAGAAAGAACTTGGTTATTTATTCACTTAATTTTACCGCAAATTCGTTTACAAACAAGTTACAATTCGACGCGGGATTTTCAAAAAGATTAAAACTAAAAGAAAACGCTGTACTGACTATATTAGTATTGTCGCAACACACAAGCGTGAGTAACTGTTTTTATTACGTGGTCAATATTGCTTTGTCTGTTATTACAGATTATTTGCTATGTACTGAGTATTTATGTGTTTTGCCCTTAATCACAGCAGCGTCCATCTATGAGGAATGTATGCTGTCAAAAACAGGACAGAAAATAGCCTATTATTTTTAAATTCAGTTTTTAATATATAAAAATCTTGATAACATTATAAGAACAGTTCAAAATAATAATAAAAAAAGCAGTTCATGATATCTTTAAAACCTATTAACCTATTTTCGTCTGAAACCGAATGTGGTTTGACTGGTTTGTCAATTTCGAAAGGCAAAGCTGAAGAAAATGCAAACATACACACACACACTCGACCAGTTTATACAAACACATGTATACAGCGCCCCCTAATGGGCATTTCGCTAACCTCCTGTTGTGTTTAAAAACTGTGTACAAATTTTGCATTTTGGGTCCTTTTGAAATTTTGAATGCACATTCATGAGCCTAAATGAGAAATCTTAACAAATCTTGAAGAAAAAAAAAACAGTTTAACCAGTATTTCAAGCAGCTTGAACATTGAGCGTGGGTCAAATAAAGACGTCCTCTTCAAGACTGTATCATTCTATTAATAAGTTTTTTTTCACTTGGTCAAACATAGACTGTGGTTTACAACTGACATGACTAAAGCTGACAGCTGAAAGCCAGGAGGTGG
>JAHKKF010515102.1:0-49676 GCA_019740295.1 Labeo calbasu
TTATTTTATCTTGTGACTTGAGAAGTGAAAAATTGACTCTTAAACAAACACTTCTTTAACATTTATAAATCACATTACGGCTTGACGCAAGGCAGGCTTCTGCTCGGCATCGTTTATTTAAGGTTTAGAAAATGCTATTATCTCAGTATACGATATTACGAAAGTTTGGTTTACGTATCACAGAAAGCACAACACTGTAGCTTTCAGCAGAATTCGGCATCGCTCTTATCGGCAGTCAAAACATTATTCTGTAATGCACATAAATCCGTCACACAGAACAGATAAATGCTGCAATATTGGCTCGGCTAATTTATTTACTGAGACGCTTTGATAGAAAAAAGCAATGAAACAGCGAAACGCTGTTTTTTTTCTTTGAGTGCAATAACTAGATTAGATGATAGATGTGAGTCTGGGGATGACTGCTGCATCCAGTCAATTACAGAGCGCCGCTTTCCCGAGTCCTCTTCAAACACGGTGTCGGATGACAATTTCATTAGCTAAGATTAGAGGAGGATGTGGGAAATTACAGAACATTATTGCACTTTACTGCCTGGAAGATCCACCTTGTCATAGACAGCCTGACAAGACCTGACAGATGTATTAAGATGTGGGAGACTCGGGCAGAATCTTAAAGACTTCGGCTCAGCTGGGCGCTTGGAAGGCCCCGTGCGTGAAGGAAGAGCGTTATTGAGCGTCTGCTGCTTTTTCCCAGAATGCTCTTCACGCACAATGGCGATGCGCTCCGTCCACAATTTGCTAGTCTGCATGGCAAATCAGAGCGTGTGAAAAAGAGTCGCACCAAAGCCGGCGGGCACGACGGTCATCACCAGCATGTGTCATTTTTTTTGATCTACCGTTTTTCCAAAAGCTCTTAAATGGCTGCTGAAAGTTTAATGGAGGTGATAACCAGTTCTGGCTTGGAATCCTCTCACGGACTGATTTGTGGGCACTGCCTCTCGGGCAGGAATAGCTAATACACGGAGGCAGCCATTTCTGTGCACGAGCAGCACATTTAATGAGGAAAATAAAAGCAGATCAGCAGCAGATGCTCTTGGTCAAAAGCCTGAAAACCACAGCTCTTTTTCCTCCCCTCCTCCTCTGAAGAAATGTACATTTGGCGTAGCTGTCAGCGGCCTTGAGATGCTGAAACAGGATTTGTAGAGCACTTAAGACTGATATTTAGTGGCTCTCAGGCAGGACAGAATTGGAGCCACGCTGGCCCTCAGGATGAAGAATGCACAAGGAAAACAAATGTTAATGCCATCTTGAAGGCTAATGACAAGTTAATGAAGAGCTTTTTAGTTAGAGCTTGATTTCTGGTTCTGTTTAGAAGGAAAAGAATGGGCATAAACTAAACTAAACTACTTTGATTTTAATGAAACAAAAATATCAAAATCAAAAAAGCACTTTCTGTGGAACATATTTAAAAAAAAAGTGCATAGAAAAAGTCAGAGGATGGGAAAATAATAAAAATAAAATAAAATAAAACATTTTGACAAATATTAAAAAACAATTCAAAATCATAAAATATTTTTTTTTCGATATCAAAAAAATAAATCTGTTGAACACAAGAGAACATATTTAAAAAAAAAATACATGCAAAAAGTAATTAAAGAGCTTTTTTTTAATTAGGACTTTAAAATAAAATAAAATAAATAAATAAATAAATAAAATAAGTAATATTAATATGAATTAAACAAAAATATAATCAAAATCATTATTTGCAATATCAAAAAACATTTGTAGAACATATTTGGGGAAAAAATTGCATACAAAAAGTCAGTGAAGAGCTTTTTATGTTAGAAGGCAGAGAATGGGAAATAATAAAATAAAATAAAATATTTTGATATTAATATGAAAAAAAAAACAAAAATCAATCAAAGTAATTTTTTTCAATATCAAAAAATAAATCTGTGGAACACAAGATAACATATTTAAAAAAAATACATGCAAAAAGTCAATAAAGAGCTTTTTTAATTAGGACTTAAAACAAAACAAAACAAAACAAAATAAAATAATACTTTGATATTAATTAAACAAAAATACAATCAAAATATTTTTTGTCAGTGAAGAGCTTTTTATGTTCCCATTTAGGATTTATTTAATAAAATAAAAGAAAAACAAATAAAAATCAAATAAAATAAAAAATATTTTATATTAATGGGAAAAAATTCTAAATCATAATTAGAATCATTTTTTGGAACCTCAAATATATATACTTTGTGAAGAACACAAGAGAACATACAGTACTTAGAAAAAATTGTGCAAAATGTCAATAAGGAGGGTTTTTTTTTTTATTAGGGATAGAATAAAATAAAATCCACAGGATAATGCATTAGCAACATTTTCAGTCATTCAGCTAAAATGTTGTCAAAATTTTTTTGTCAAATTTAAACATTGAGGTACAAACCATTTATTGGAAGAAAAACACAATCAAAAGTGAGCACAAATACTTCTGTGGTGCTTTTTCAGTTACAACTTACATCATGAAATTTGCATCTATCCCACACTGATCCCCTGACCATTTAAAAATGTCAGTATCAGCACTGATACCACTTCATGGATTCTTCTAGTCAAGAACAACAAAAATAGCGTAGGAAAACATTGCCCTTGAAAACCAAATTCATTGGAATGTCTGTATCCCACAGTCCTTCAAACCGCAAGACCATTTGTTCACTCGCATCACGTGGGCGGACAACAACGACCCCATGAAAGGTGTCAAATTTCCCTTTATAATAACCAACACCAGCATCCCTCACAGTGAAGAAAGACGAAGAGATCAAAGAACTTGTCCTTCCCCGGTCCTGATTCTGTTTAGTGTTTCTCGAGGGCTAGAAAACAGCATCCATATCCTGCACTCCCAACAAGGCGCCCGTGCAGCGAAACAGATCAGGTGCTGAAAGAGGGATGTCTCCAGCTCCGGGCACCGCGAGTCCAACGCTCTCGCTGACCTGCTGAGGAGATCCTCTCAAACGTATGCTAATCACTGCCAGTTGTTCCTCCGTACATCCAGAGCTACACAATCACGCACTTCACATTTGGCTTCGGATCAATCGCATCCCAAACAGGCCGAAGTTGGCCGTCTACGAGCAGAATCATTGCTCTCAATTGTTCTGATTGCTCCTCAGAGTGTTTGTGAAGCAACTTTCATCTTTAGCGCACAAGTTCACGTTTCGGACTTGTGAGGAAGTCTTCCGCGATGGCACGAAGATCTCAAAGGCTAACCGAGCCAGTAGACGGCGAATCCTCTCTTACACAGTAAAACACTCTTTCGGGAACAACTCCAGATCCATTTCAGCGATAAACGCCAAAACCTCCTCCTTTAAAACAAGCATCGGCACATCAGAGCACTTGAACATGGCATGACCTCTGAATCGACATTACAAAATGACTTCGCAGATAACAGACCAACATTTTTAAGTGACACTTCCACACATCAAACAGAGGACAGCACCTATTTTCTTTTCCAATAGGCCACTTTAAGCTTCTATCGCTAATGGCGGTGGGAGAGATGGATCACTTAGAAAAGGAGACACACTCCCGGACCCTCCCTATATATCATTATACACAGAACTTCACCTGGATATGGCCAGGGTCACCCTGGAGGTTCTCCATTAAACTTTACGGTTCATTGATTCAGAGGGCCGGCATATGGTTCCCATCAAGCACCGCTGCCTTTATCAAGAACACACTCCGGTCCAAACTGTCAGCTGGATCCGCCCCGCAAACTCTGACTGACAAATTTATACAAGTGTTGAGTTTTTTCACCCTTCACCCACTCTTTCTTTCTTCCTTTCTTTTACATAACATTAGCCTCTCCGTTCATGAGAAAATGAAAAGCGGCGATTGGACGGCGTGTGCGAGGAAAATTTTGACGGCTGATAAATTTGAGCCTGGGCCAAAATTTATAATGCTGTAAAATCGTACTAAAGAAACACTTGCACGCTGAGGTATGAGTAACATTTTGAAAGCCTGAGATTTTATGAAGAATATGAATGTCCTCACATTGGGGTCAAGCTAATTCAACGCAGGTTCATTTCCTGTAATAAAACTTCTTTTAGGCATCATGCTTTCATGTATGATCTTAAAGGAACGGTTCAGCCAAAAATGAAAAATTTGTCATCATTTACTCACCCTCATGTCAAAACATGTATGACTTTCTTTCTTCTGTGGAAAAAAAAATGTCTCAAGACTTTTCAAGCGTCTCAAGTGAAGAAAATCAATGGGGTCACCTAGGGACCTATGATTTTGGCCATGTGGAAAATGAGGATGGAATCACGGAATCTAGTCATAAAAATGGAACTTACTGCATAACACGGAATGTCACGGAATTTGCCAAATTTTGGATATATAAATCAAAAGATGATATGGACTACTGTCTGTGAATGTTTAATTGAAAAAAATACTATTTAAATATGAATCCTGCATGTTCTGAGTATCTCTGTGTAAATGAATGGCGCAAAAGCGCGGTTTCATTTCGCGGAGGGGACTCGTTGCGTTTTCAGCCTCTGCCACCTCAATATGAGTACATGAACACATAAACAATCTCTAGAAATTGCTCGGAGATCATTATATCATATACAAACAGAAATGTAAAGGTCTTCACAGCAACCCATCAAAATTAAAGTTTAGTTTAACTTGAACAAATTGTGACAGAAATATATTACTCAATGTAATGACAGTACTATTCCTAATAAGTAATAAATCATTATTAAAACTTTTTTTTAATAAATAAAAATGATTTTTTTTAGCAGAATTTATTTAGCAGAAAACTGTAAATACACAACACAGTACTGATAATAAATAAATAAATAACATTTTATAAATTAATTATTTGGAAATGCTTTTGATTATTAAGATTAAATGAAAATGGAATCTTTATAGAAAACATAATTTGGTAAAAATAAAATTGAATTTGAGAAAAAAAAGAAAAGAAACATTTAATATGGCATTAAAATGTCATTTTAATTAATAAACTGTTACATTTTGTATGTTCAAAAGTTTCATGATTTCAATTAATTAGACGTGCTTTTTAATTAATAATTTTTATATAACTACTAAAACAGAGTCTGGGAAAACATTCAGAAAAAAAATTCAGAAAACTTAGTGATAAAAAATGGGAAAAAATAAAACATTTCGTATGGCCATAAAAATGTAATTTTTAAAAACTCTCAATTAATTAGTCATGCCTTTTGTTAATTATTAAAACAAAAATGAAAACAAACAAACGACAAATGGAATTCAGAAAAATTTAAGTGGAAAACAAAAACAAAAAAACAGAATTTGGGAAAAAATAAAATGGATTTCACAGAGCCCTAGGTGTCCAATGCTGTTTAAAGAAAGAATAAGGAAGAAAGAAAGTCATACAGGTTTGAAACAACAGGGTAAGTAAATAAAATAATAATATGATGATAATGATGGCACCTTTCATACAAGAAATGCAGCTTAAAATGCTTTACAGAGGGGAAAAAAAATAAACAAACAAAACATTATAAGCAGTGAGTATACTATTATACTAAGTAAACTTTAAATGCTAAAAAATAATAACAAAAACAAAAATGTACTTTCACGCAGTTACAGAAAATGCCCATAGCGTTCTTGAGACAACACTTGATATCACAACCTGAAAAGTTCACGGGTCAAATTACAGACACATGGCGAGTTTTCTTTGTGGACATTATCTTGCTTTCTTTGTGCTGCGGTAACCCAAGTAAGACGACTTAACGACAAAAAAGCCTGGACCGAAGTGTCCCTTTAATCACCATAGACGTTTTAACGGCAGTCTTATGGCGAGTGACCACCACGGTCCAGAGTAAAGTACGAGTCTGGGCTCGACGACCTGACATCTATAGGACCCATTGCTACAACTGAGAATACCACTTTTATTTCAGGAAAGAGAAATTACGAAAGGGGGGAAAAAAAAAAAAAAAAAAAAAATGACAAAAATGTTTCCGCCGCAGCCAACAACGGCAGAACTCCCAGAAGTTCTTGACGTGCATAATATGAATTTATCATTTCTCACACGCATAGAAAAAAAAAACCTAAAGATAAGCTTTGTCAGCTCTAGATAAAATTCTGAAACACAAAAAAAACCAAAACAAATTTTCCTCATGGCGTGATGTTTGCCAAGACAGATGTGCTGCGCTCATTTTTGAGACTAATTAGACTTCGAGCTATTCGTCCATTTCTGTTAAGCATTTTTCAACGTAGGCCACAGATCTCGTTTCCCCTCGTGTGTGCGAGTCGGTTGCATCTGGTTCCTTCACAGTTTGTCGCTAGAGTCGGACACGGAAGACAGAGAGGGCCAGGTGCTTTTAACAAGACCCTTTATGCTCTCGTGGCTCTTTATTGGGTTAACACTGAAACACTGTGGAAACTCAATCTTAGTATCAAAAGCAGATGCTTTGCAGAATGTAGAATCTTACATAAAGTTCAATTGATTAGCGCTGGTGTCTTTAAGAAAAAACAAAGTTGTAGCGCCACAAACACCGTCTCTTTAAAACGTCCCGTTTGGGTTGAGCGAAGGGCGCTGCCCCTTAAAATCTCCTGCGATGTGAAGCCGACGCAAGATTTACGGGTGTTTTCAGCTTGTTACAGGAGATTTATATTTACAATAAAAAAGAACAACAATCTGCAGAAGCCATTAGCGAGGGAGCAAGGGAAGAGTGCTAAGCTAGCAGACTGAACGGCTAAATGTGGGCATCTGTATTCTTGTTTTTAAAAAACGAATAACCAGTGATCATTAAAGACAAACATTACCTCATTTCCTCATGTTCTCTTTCTATCTTTTGGAGACTTTTCAGAACAACTGAAATATGTGGTCATCAACTGACCGCAAGAATGTTGCTTCGGAAAAAAAAAGAAAGAAAGATGGTCTGGTCTCCATGGAGTCTCGGAATCCGTTCTCAAAGATGATGTCGTCAGCACCTGATTAAGATGGATGTCACCGAGCGACAAGGAAACGGAGAGGCCAAGTGGAGATAGAGAGAGAGAGGAAACAAGAGAAGCGCTTGGCTCTGGTATGCGAAGCAGCACGTCTTCATTCCCCGCAGTCGACGTGAACGATCTTCTTCCATTCTCCACGCTCTCGGGCCTGCTGACCCTGGAGGTTGGTCCTCAAGGGCTGGCCCCTCGCCACGGTCGCTGGCTGCGCGGCTCCTAAGCAGGCTTGACCGTGGATAGTCACACACAAGTGCGGTCAAGCTCTGGGCAGCGGGATTTGGGACGTGACAGCGTAATCAATTTCCATGATTCATGGCGGCCCAGCGGAGGAGACAAGGAGTAAGACGCTGACAGCGTTGTCTGGGTTAGAGTTCTGATGCGGTGTGACGGAGGTTCCTGCTTCAGTCTCCGCTGCCTGCTAAAGCCACATCAACTCTAAAAATACTGCCTACAAGATTGTGGAGTAAAGCGGAATACTATTTTGAAACAGTAGGCCACAAGAATCTGTATGCTACAACGTTTGTACTAGGGTTAAGTGTTGCTGTTTGGCTCAAATTCAGTGTACAGTAAAAAATGAGCATAGAACTACAGTATGATAAAAGTAGCTAAAACAAAAAAAAAGAATAATAATAAAAAGGGCCCCACTTTATATTAGGTGGCCTTAACTACTGCGTACTTACATTTCATTAATCATTTGATGCAACGCACTTATTGTGGACATACATGTTTTTACATACTTACCTGTAATTAATTTCTGTAATTACTTGTAAAATTAAATGGTTGACCCATCCCGTACACCTTAACCCACTCTTAAACCTACCCATGCTACCAAACCTGTCCCTAACCTCAGTAGGAGCAAAAGTGTTTTGCAATACAATATGAAGTCAGCAAGTACATTGTACTTATTTTTTTGAAGTACATAGTAGAAAAGGCCACCTAATATAAAGTGGGACCAAAAATGTGTTATATATTGTATTTCATCATACACACAAAATAAAATTCCCAATGAACTGGAATATGAGATCTACACTACCAGTCAAAAGTTTTTGAACAGTAAGATTTTTAATGTTTTTTAAAGAAGTCTCTTTTGCTTACCAAGCCTGTATTTATTTGATCCGAAGTACAGCAAAAGCAGTAAAATTTAGAAATATTTTTACTATTTAAAATAACTGTTTTTATTTGAATATGTTTTAAAAATGTAATTTATTCTTGTGATTTCAAAGCTGATTTTAGCATCATTACTCCAGTCACATAATCCTTCAGAAATCATTTTAATGTGCTGTTTTGCTGCTCAGAAAACATTATTATTATTTTGAAAACAGCCGAGTAGTTTTTTCAGGTTTCTTTAATGAACAGAAAGTTCACAAGAACTGCATTTATCTGAAATAGAATTTTTTTCTTTATCATCCCTTGTGACCAATTTAAAGCATCCTTGCTAAATAAGTTGATTTCTATAATTTCATTCATTCATTCATTCATTAAAAAAAATAAATAAAATAAACTTCAGATAAATGCTACAAAAAACTACTCAACTGTTTAAAATATTGATAATAATAATTATGATGATAATAATAATAATAGTTGTAATAATAATAATAATAATAATAATAATAAGCAAATCAGCATATTACAATGATTTCTGAAGGACCATCTGAAAATTTAGCTTTGATCACATGAATAAATTACATTTTAATAAAGCAGTTATTTTTAATAGTAAGAATATTTCAGAATATTACTGCTTTTGCTGTATCTTGGATCAAATAAATGCAGGCTTGGTGAGCAGAAGAGACTTCTTTAAAAAAAAAATCTTACTATTCAAAAACTTTTGACTATTAGTGTATAAGCTGGTTAAAAATAAACAATAAATTAATTATATACCAAATTGTTTTAACAATAAATATAGTTAATTAAAAAAAAAAAAATCTGGTCCCATTTTACATTCGCTGGCCTTAACTTACTTTTAAATTAATCATTTGATACAGTGCATTTATTGTGTACATATATGTTTTAACATTGTACTTTGTAAAAAAAAATACCTGCATGCAATTACATCTGGAATTAATTTATGTAATTACATTTATAATTAAGCTATTGACCCATTGCCTACACCTTAACCCACCCTTAAACCTACCCATAACCACCAAACCTGTCCCTAACCTTACCCGTATCCCACCTCAACAGCAGCAAAAGTGTTTTGCAATACGATATGAACACAATATGTACATTGTACTTATTTTTTGCCACCTAATATAAATTGGAACCAAAAATACTTTAAAAAAATACTTTTTACTAATTTTAAATTAAGAAATTGAGCAAACTGATCACTGATGCTAGGTAAACGGCTTCAATTTTACAGTCAGAACTATTTGTTTTACAATGAACGTTTATCGTATGGGCTTGTTAAGTGATGACGTAATGTGTCCAACAAAGGCACCAACAAATGCTGTTTCCGGGTCCAAACCTCAAATCATTTCACTTGAGAAAACTATTTCTGCAGCCGTTTATGAGCAGTGTTTATTCATATTAAACATTTAAGCTAAACATTTTCAAATGTACGGTGTACACTACAGTCTTCATGCTCACAGCATCCCAAACACAAATACTTTTTATTGTTATTTATTTATATTTATATTTTCATTGTCTGGCTATCTGGGATTTCGGTATGGAATTAAAGGGTAGGATTATAATTTTTTGGTAGTATTATATCACATTGTGTGTGTATAATTAGTACCGTTTGCTGTTTTCTCATGTCATCTGAAGAGGTGACGCTTGGCGTCAGACCTAACAAGCAAATTTTGAATCCATAAGCAGATATTGATGTAAATATACATGTAAACACTATTACATTTTTTTCCCAGATCATGAAAAACATTTGCATTTGAAATCACACCCTAATTGAAAAAAACTATTCACCCATTCATCAACATCCTGTGATAAATGGTCACACATGAGTGTAATCACTCTCTAAGGGTCAGAGGTCACGGTCAGATTCACTCTTCTTCTGAGAAAATGATGGTTATTACCACTCAGAAACACTAGAGGTTGACATCCACCCCACTCTCATTACACACCCATCTCCTCGCCAATATTACAAGCATTTCTGTGACGTGGGTGCAGCAGGTGGACCGCAATGTTGTGTGTTTGTCTATGTGTTGACAGGTTGTGATATACATTATAGTCTGCATCAGCTTTAGTCAACAGTCAGCGCAGCCCAACTGGTTGTTTAACTTTGAATAACTAAGGGCCAGTGTGCCAAAAAGCAATTAGGAGAACCTATTACATTTTGTTTAACACTGTCACCACTAACACCATCTTACACTAAAATATAAACAACAGCACACACAGACTGTGTCTAATTGAAGCCAGTTTGTAACAGACAACAGGTGAATTTCACAGGCATTTCCTGAGAGGAAGAGTGAACTTCTCTAGATAAATATAGACCTCTGACAGACTCTATGTGGTATTTGAATTGTTTGAGTTCTGACAATGACTCTCTCTTTGATCTGAATCCCATATACTTCTATAATTCATCTTCTCTTGGTGTCAGTTATTATATACATTAATAATTATTATATATAATTATTATTAATGTATCAGGGAAATACAGCAAGGAGTGTGCATTAACATTTTAATAATTTATTGATAAACTAGTGCTTTTTTTCAGCTTTAGAGATGAAGTCGGCAACACTAGCCCTGTATACATATACACTTTTTTTGTCATTCCGTTTAAAATTATTCCGATTGAAAGATTCGGTGGACTGTTTACATGAGACATTATCTAATCTGATATGGTGTTTATGTGTGTCAATTTTAAATTTTGGGACAATGACAACAAATATAAATCACCAGAGGAAAAAAAAACGCCAGTATTTGCGTTAATATTTTTAATAGCTGCTTGCACTTGCTTAGAATAAATGGACTAATATTTGAATCCACTGCGATTTTGAGCGTTTAGTTTGAGCGCATAGTCATGTGGTCAGACCATGACACATACTCACTCATAGAAATCATATGGCTGTCTTGTATCTTACCACACACAGAACTCTGATATATCTACCAGATAAAATGATAAAATGATAAACACAATATAGCTTGATCTCAGCCAGCTGCTCAACACATCGTTTCGCCCTAATTTCTTAAAGGAGAAGTCCACTTCCAGAACAAAAATTTACAAATAATGTACTCACCCCCTTGTCATCCAAGATGTTCATGTCTTTCTCTTGCATTTTCTGAGGAAAACATTTCAGGATTTTTTCTCCATATAACGGACTGCTATGGTGCCCCGAGTTTGAACTTCCAAAATGCAGTTTAAATGCAGATTCAAATGATCACAAATGCAGTTGTAAATGATCCCAGCCAAGGAAGAAGGGTCTTATTTAGTGAAATGATCGGTTATTTCATTAAAAAAAAAATACAATTTAAATACTTTTAATCTCAAACAATCGTCTTGCTCTGCCTGAACTCTGTGTATCCTGGTTCAAGACAGGGTATGTCAAAAAACTCCAATTGTATTTTCTCCCTTAACTTCAAAAATCATTTCAAAATCATCCTACATCACTGCAGAAGTTCCGACCCAGTCTTTGCAAAGTGAACATACAAAGAAGATCAAACAGCCTTAACCAAAAAGTTAAAACAAGGATATAGGATGATTTTGAAGTTGAGGGAGAACATGAGATGGGAGTTTTTCGACATACCCTAACTGTCATGAACCGGAAAGTCCAGGCACAGTAAGACAAGATGAACATTTGACATTAACAAAGTATATAAATTGTATTATTTTTATGAAAATAACCAATTGTTTCGCTAGGTAAGACCCTTCTTCCTTGGCTGGGATTGTTTACAACCGCACTTGGGATCGTTTGAAGCCACATTTAAACTGCATTTTGGAAGTTCAAACTCAGGGCACCATATCAGCCCATTATATGGAGAAAATTGCTGAAATGTTTTCCTTAAAAACAATTTCTTTACGGCTGAAAAAAGAAAGACACCGTGAATGAACATCTTGGATGATAAGGGTTATCTGTAAATTTTTGTTCTGGTGGTGGACTTCTCCTTGAAGCTCACTTAAGCTCACTATGTATGTTCACCTGAGCAATGAATGCAACGTATATTAGTGGATGCATTGTGGATAATTTAGCAAAAAACAAACAAACAAACAAACAAACAAACAAACAAACAAAAGCAGAAGAACCACATGGTGTAGTGACAACATCTACCAGCAAGGGCTAATAAGGTGATCCCTATCAATCCTTCACTTTTTGATTCTGACATAGAGAAGACACTTTCTACTTAATTTCTATACCTAGCAAAAATTAACACCGAAACTTGATAAAAGGAAGCATAACAAAGCCAAACATGCAGCTGGACTTTCCAAACTCACAGGTCCAACTACAGTTGCAATGCATCTAGGAAATCTTGAGAAATATGAAGTTGGAATTTTATTGCTTCACTTCAGCCAGATAACAAGAACAGCTAGTCTTTGAACTCTCTTTCTGCTCAAGCTTTTCTTTCTCTCTCCTTTCCCTCTCTCTCTCTCTCAGCTTCTGGTTATAAGACAAGCGAAAACATTGTTTTTCAGCCATGTAGTAAATCTCGCTGGCGGACACGTTCTTTGATTTCTTTGCCCTCCCCTCTCGCGTTTCTACGCTGAATGAACCTGTACAGCACATGAACGTCTTCACGACAAAGCTGAGGATTTTGGGCTCCGTTTCACCCCAGTCGCAAGCGAAGCCAGTAACATTAGTAGTGCTCGTCGGAAGGGAACCCCCCAGCGTTCTTCATTTTGGAGTCTGTGTGGGCCAAATTTTACCGTCCATGCTGTGCAGAAATTATTCGCTGGCCTCTAACCAGAATCTCTCACATTACCACATGCTGAAGCCAGAGCCAGCTGTGTCAGAGGATTCAGGAAAATCATCTCAGCCCCTGAAAAACATTTTTACAATCTCACATTTCTGTAAACTTGCCACATTGTAATCACTGAACAGTGCAATTAATGTTTTAATGCTTTAGAGAATGAGAGGTCCATTCATATAGAGGGGAAAACGCTTAGCTGGTCATCTTCCAAACGTAAAACTTCACAGAGGACCTTCCAACAAGCATCTTGAGTAGTTGAAAGGTGGAATGATGGTTTTATTTGCATTGGATATGGATTTGATCCAGTAAGACGCCAAATTTGTGCTGCATACCGAACGACATGCTTTACCCTTATTTGCCCCCTGAACTGCAACCATGAAACACTTAAGAGCAACCTGACAAACCTCATAAAGGAACCAAGGTGCTAAACAGGTGCTAAATGCACAGCAAAGACTGGCTTAAAGGGAAAACTGGACGGGGAAAGAAAGAGAAAAGAAAAAAGAACAGGAGAGTGGGGTTTTATGGGGTTCACCAGGTGACCTCTGACCTTTTGCTCTCAGCAGGACGGTGTTGTAATAAATTGCTGGTCGTTAAGGGCCCGGACACTTCTTGGCCCTCACTTCAAACGTGCGCTAAGGTTGTGCCTGTTAGCTGGAAGTGGCGTGGCAGACAGGCCCGGTTACGGCCCAATCGCTTCTTCGACTCACGCGCACATCTGGAGGGCAGCACCTTGGCTGAAAATGAGACTTTGTGTCTCCTGATGTTTTCACATGACATCTTTATTAACGCTCGAAGCGGCCATCCCTACACCTCCATCATATTTCTGTTGTCTCGCTCTCATCGTGAGGCTTTAATGCGAAACATTTGCGGCGTCTTCCGAACCGTGGCATCTGCAGCCGTGTTGCTAAGTAGCTTGAAGGTGCATGTCAGCTTGTATGCATTAGCAGGACCAATGAAAATCTCTTGCGCTGATCTGCAAGTTTTATGGTTTCGCGTTCATCCCGCTCCTCTATCACTCTACGGATAAGGTAAAAAGAACATCGGCGGCCGTTGCCTTTTATACAGAGGCCGTTTGACCCGTGGCGGCCCTGGCAGGGAGACAGAGCTGATTGTGGGAGCTCAACAGGTGCGAAGCTGAATCGCAGAGCCAGGGAAGATACATAAATTACCACAGCGGCTCAATCACACTCTTCTGTGGCTCTGTTAATCTGCCAAAGGCTTTGAAGGCTGAAACAAGAGTTATGAACAGCACAGCCTGTGAAGACAGCGGGAAAAAAGCATACACAACTAGGTGCTGCATACACAATACATACATAAAAACTTAATCGCAAGGCCTTCAAAATATATTGTAAATCCACTATGTACTTAACTATTGGTAAACTAAGTTACAGAATGAGAGAAGGATGAACAGATACAACAACAGATACAATGAATACAGTGCTCTCCAAAAGTGTGGATGCACCCTTGGAAAAGTAGCATGAATCTCTGTAATTCTGAGATGACTCAGGGATACACAAACTATGAAAATATACTGTATTGAATAAAAAACTATTTAATGATTTAATTCAGAACAGAAGAAATGCTAGATCATCTTTAAACTGTGTTCTATTTGGTTTGTTTTGCAAACTTTTACTTTCAATCAATCAGTAAAGCTTTAGGGTCTGGATCTAATAATATTCATAAAACAGAAACAGAACAACAGAACAAAATAAACAGATTGGTTGGTCGGCTTTTTAACTCCATGCCAGCTTCATTGGCTATTACTATAATTAAAATATTTGAAATACTATCCATCTCATTTTTCCAGAAAGAGCAGGCACGACCATTTGTAAATTTTATGGCTCTGGCTTTCATTCTCAGCCGCATCCAGCTATTTTTAGCTGTACAAAACAGCTCGTTTTACTGCTTGATATTGCAAACTGGAGTGTTCTACCATATTATTTTAACGTATTATCTTAATTAGCAACACACTGGTTTGTAGTGCAAACCATTTTACCATTTACTGCATGTTGTTATTTTCTAATTTTTTCTCTATAATGAACCGGTAGTCTCATCCATAGGCTTACTTCTGCATTAAAAAAATACGGTGGATAAAACAGCAATTTAAAACCTATTTGCTATATAGATTTTTATTTATTTATTTTTTCATTTCCTTTAGATAAAAGTTTAAGAAAAATAGATTCAAGGTTAATGACTTTCTTCGAAAGTGTTTGAGTAATATAATTTCCTAAGAGAATGTAAACAAGCGCAATTTAATAAAAAAACAGGGATGTAATGATATTATAAATATCGTGATAGCAAAACTGTCTCGATATTACAGTGGTCACATGACGATATGAAACAACAGGTCTTCTGGGCAAAAAGTGTAGTTTTTTAAAAAAAATATTTAACTTCTTATTCTAACTTAAAAGCCTTTAAAGTTGTGTTTTGGCCCTTCTGTTTTGGCACAGTATCTGTCAAATGAACTAAAACCGAAAGAATAATATGGCTTAATCCCTTCATCAAGTGTTTTTGCTGCGCATTTCAAAGCGAAGAGTGCACTTCGTTCAGGCGATCAGCTCGTGATCCAGTGTTTTCAGCACCTTAGAGAGGCTCCGTTCACAGTGAATGTAGTGAACTCGTTTATTGCATGTGCTGTGAGTTTAGCGCACGTTTGGAAATGCAACAGCCAACAGTTATGCTTTATATTCATGGCAGATGATAACAGCATTTCACTAGGTTTGTAGTGAGACGTGTTTTCACAAGCATGTTTTCACTGAAGCTGGAGTTTTCCGTCAAAATGAAAGCTTAAAAGTGCAGTATGAATTGCTGACAGCTAGCAGTTAAAATGGGAAACGTCACTGCAGTCCAAATTCAAAATATCTCTTTCAAGTAATTTTCCTACTGTACTGCAAAGCAAAAATAATATACCTGTGAAATAATCCTTTTAATTTATTTTACAGTGCAACTGTTTTACAATATATGGCTATTATGGTATAAAATTGTTGTTGTTATTATTATATTCTGATTTGTTTGGCTTCTAAAACACCTTTGTGAATGTAAATTAGACTGAGACAGTTTACCACAAATAAAAAGAGGAATTTAAAGAGTCCCCTTTAAAATTCAGGACTGAATTAATTTAACTTTAAAATGTACAAAATTTTTGTTTTTTTTAATATCACAATAATATTGTATCATGGATTTCATGTTGTGATATTACTATATCGGGAGATTCTGATACTGTTACATCTCTAATAAAAAGATATACCAGACTCTGGTGTAAGAAGCATAGTGGTGAAGAAAAAAAAAAAATAAACAGAACTATAGAATGAATGATACATTTTGACAGAAAGAATGAATTAAAAAAAAAAACTGATAAAACATTAAAACAAGCAATAAATAAAATTCTATGACAGAAAAATAAAATTAGAACTGACTGAATGAACAAACAACCAATATATAGAACAAACAAAGACATAGCAAATAAATGACTGAACAAATGATAAACAGAAAATTAAATGATAGAACATTAAGTAGAGCTACAAAAAGAATGCTAAACAGTGACAAATTCTGATAGAATTATAAAACTAACAATTCATACAATAAAACATTGAAAATGTAAAAGAACAAATGATCAACAAATAGAATGACAGAGTTAAAAAAAAAAACTATAGTTTGTTCTATTATAAATAATAGAACGAACAACAAAACAATTGAAAGACAGACAGAATGATCAAATGAACTATAGCTATATAGAACAGAAAAAAAGTAAGTGATTGATACTGTAAAACAAATAATAGGTAAAAAGAATAAATAAATGATAGAACAAATGACAATAGTTCCACAAAACAAGATAACAAAATGAGCAGATTAGTTTTACAGAATAAAAGAAAAAAAAAAGACAGATAAAAAAAAAATACTTAGAATGAAGGAAACAAACAATGATCAGGCAGCTATATCGTGTTAAGATGAATTGCTAGCTGTATTTGTAAGTCAATTCAGATAAAAGGAAAATGTCATTAAACATTAGAACAAACATTAGACTGATAGTTAGCAAAGATAGAATGAAAGAATAGTACAATAGAATGAATAAAACAGAGAACAAGAGATGGATCTCCAAGTCAGAGGAGGACAGGAAGGAACCAGTGAGAGTAAAAGATAAATCATTTGACTCACAGAGCAGCCTCAGGAACAAGGGCAGGTCACTGGAAGCAGATCAGGACAGAACCAAAACAAAGGGACACAAAGCATATTTTTTGATTTGATGCATTTCCACAAAAAAAGCAACATTTTTAACGGTGAACACTTTAAAGCAGGATTTGATCAGATCATAAATGAGTTTTTATAGTTATTCAGAGGCAAAGAAAATTAATACATTTTGATAAATTACAGAATCTTTTTTCGCTCTTCAGAATAAGCTCTATTGATTAATTATTAGTGTTTCAACATTTCCCTTTTATTTTATGATTATTGATTATTATGATTATAAATAAAAATGTTTAGGGGGGGGAAGAACATTTATTCAGTTCCACTAAATGGTTAAACCGGCTCTTCTTTTTGAATGCGCTCAAGTCCAAATGCTCCTTCTCGCGTCTGTTCTTTCTTTTTCCCTTTTCCCCCTCATTTACAAAGACCATCTGACTGTTTCTCTTCATCTTCATTCCTTTATTCTCCCTCTCATTCTCTTTTGGAGAGCAGGACAAGAGGAAATTGGTGTAATGAATTTAGGGTGCCTGTGTTCGGCGAGCTGCGGTCCCTCTGGCACGGTTCGGTCATTTATCTTCCGCACTCTGTCAGAGGGAAATACAGCACAATGGGTGAAGGGGGAGTGCAAATTGACTACCAATTACGCGCCTGTGAATAAGGAGAGATTAGAGGAGGGAACGCAATATGGTTCACTGCTAGCGTTTATTTTAACCCTGCGAGCAGCGGACCGCCGAGGCCTGAAAAGGAGGAGGAGGAGGGGTTAGAGAAAAAGAGAAAAAGAGAAAAAGAAAGTGATGGTCAACCAAGGGTGAAATCTATAAAAGATTCCTAGTGTTTGCAAGGATGAGAGCATTTTTCCCCTCCCTCCTTTTCCTTTCTGAACATGGTACAGAATGGATAGAGTTAAGTGTGTCTGCCTTTTGTGTCCGTTTATATCTGTTATGTATGTAGGAGCGTGTACGAATGCAGCTTCCAATATTCAAACCAGTGGATGTTTGAAACTATATCAGAGTCTGCCTTTCAAAAATATAAAATGTATTCATTAGGTCTAGAAGTTTTTTAAACCCTGTCTAATAATAAAATGTTGGAAATAACATTTGAAAATAAATGACAATTATTCTAATCATAACTTATTTTTATATTTTATATTGCAAACAAAAACTAAAAAAAAATCTGTACTAAAATAGAAGTCTTTTAAAACCTTGTCTAACGATAAAATCTTAAAAATAGATTTTGAAAATTGATATTCCAGTTACAATTTAATTACATACTTTTATATATAAATTAAACATAAAATGTAAAAATAAGTAAAATCATTCAAAAATACACCATAATAACAACAACAAAAAAAGTATAATCTGACTTAGTTTAGTCTAACATAATGTGACATTTTGTTGACAGCAAGTTTTTTTTTTCTTTTTTTGGCGTGGTGCTGATTTTCTAAATGAGTTCTGTGATATTAAAATGTGAACATGCAAACATGCTGACCTGCGTCCGAGGTCTCGGATCAGCCCCTCAACCTAATCAGGTTTGACTCTCCGACTATGAGAACTTCAACATGAGCCTGGAGGACCATCACTAATGCCAGGCCAAATGTTTGCAGCTAAAGTAACACATTTCACGTGTGTTTGTTGTTAGACAGGGTCGGAGAAGCATTCTGTGGATTTTTTGGGGGTGAGAAAAATGGAGGAGGGAAAACGGACTGGAATGAAAGCAAGGCGTGGAGTATCTTGAATGCCTGCGCAGAGAGAAATAAGAATGTGAGTAAAATAACTTACACTGACTGATTGACAACAGAAAATGTGAGAGAAATTGAAAAGAGAAACAGACCAGAGCCTTTTTTTACATCACAGCATTCTGTTATTGTGAATTCTGTCAAGCAACTGGTCTCTTAAAGGTATGATTACTTTTGACATGACAAAATAAACCACGTTTGCATTTCCTGAAGGAAACACACTAGTGCGTGCAAGGCAACAAAAGTAGAAAATGAAGTTTTAAGGAAGCTTAGATTTTAGCTTTAGTTCTGTGTAAGTGAAACACACTATATGGGCAGCACTGATGCTGTCATGCCATTAGAGCACGTCTGGTTTTCTGTCAGCTACGTGAGAATCAACACATGACAATACTGTTTTACAGAGTAAAGGCGGCTATAAATGGTTAAATAGATGCAAAGCAAAGCTTTTTAGCAATACCAATAAGAATTTAGCACGCAAAAATTACAATGACATTACTGCTGTTGGTTATATTGTAAATGGAGAACATTCCATCAATGTAAGTAAATTTATCCACCTTATTCTCAATGCGAAAGTAAACCTATGGGCGAGACTTCCAGGTCATTAGGGAAATGACGAGAAGAATAACAATGTGCAGTAAATGGTAAAACTGTTTGCACTACAAACCAGTGTGTTCATAATTAAGATAATACATTATTATAATATGGTAAGACACACCAATTAGCAATACAAAGCAGCAAAATGAGCGGTTTTGTACAGCCAAAAATTGCTGGACACGGATGAGACTAGAAGCCAAACCCATAAAATGTACAAATTGTTATGAGTTATGCATCATCTGAAAGCTGAATAAATAAACTTTTCCATTGATTTGTTAGAATAGGACGATATTTGGCCGAGATACAACTATTTGAAGATCTGGAATCTGAGGGTGCGAATCATAATATTGAGAAAATCGCCTTTAAAGTTGTGTAAGATCTTAGCAATGCATATTACTAATCAAAAAATTATTTTTGATACATTTAAAAAATATCTTCATGGAACATGAATTTTGCTTAATAACCCAATGATTTTTGGCATAAAAGAAAAATCGATCATTTTGACCCATACAATGTATTTTCGGCTATTGCTACAAATAATACCCATTCTACTTAAGACTGGTTTTGTGGTTCAAGGTCAAATTTACATAAAGTTCTGTACATTTATTTTATGTTATGTATAGTACGCTGTATAGTGCAGAAATTTGCCTTGCAAATACTGTAATAAAGTGCATCATTATACATCATCGTTTGGTTATTTATCTTAAGATGCCAGTATAGTGATTTAGAAAACAGACATATGTGGAAAGACAATGGATTAAATGCATTACCTCACAATGCTTACAAAATGCAGAGGTAGATAAGTGGTTCAACTAGTGGGTCAAAACCTCAAAAAATGGCTCATAGTTCTAAATAATATGCAAATGCACACAAGTAAATGCAAGTTATCATAGTTTGTTGCCAATTTAACAGTTCCTTAGTAAAAGCTTGAGACAGTGAATAGATGCCAACATGGATAGGGTTGCATGATATACTCTTTTTCATCCTAAAAGAAACAGACCATATATATATATTTTTTTTTATTTAGTGCACATCATTAAAATAACTATGCAGATTATTGGGTCTATATAGTTAATGTCAGTTTTAAGCCATTTTAACATGTTTACAAATGTAGAATTTTAATACTATGCTGGACCACCCCTTGTTGTCCATCGAAAAACAGAAAACACCCTCTTTAAAAATGAAAACGGATTCACTGCATTTTTGATGACTCTATTCTCAATAGCATTTCATGACTAGAAATACAGAGAGGCTGCAACGCTCTTATGCATTAGCAAACGCATCAAACCTGATGCTGCTATATCATTTCTACCCTGCAGGTTCACAGCGGTTTATTCCATCTCTCTGGTTTTCTGTTTCTCTCCTGCATTCTCAGGCATACCTCTCATGCATCAGACAGATAGATGTTTGGATTGATCTGTCCTTCAGTACCTGTAGTCAATTCCTGTTGCAAGAGCTGTGAGATGATAACGGAGGATGTGGACGAAACCACACTGCCACCTACAGACCGCAGAACAACATCCTCACGACATTCTCAGATCTTCAAAACTTGATCTCAATTAAATTTGTGTGACTTAAACAATGCCATTAAGTCTGAAATGAAAGTTTAAATGAAAATATTTACTTACAGTTTCATAAATTCATCATTTTTGATTAAAGATGAGTTTATGAATTGGCTGGAATACAATACACTTTTACCCAGATTTTGACCCTGATTTACAAGACTCGTCGATACTAGCTTACAAATGTCAGAGCAGATGTGAGTTGACGGATTTCATAGAAAATCATGTAGTGCATGATGGGCACCGACTACAATTTTTAACATTTTAGCTTCACACTCCATGCAGTTTAAGAATATCAAACACATTGATATTTTTTCATCTACACATTCCACATGTTCAAATGAGATATCAGGCCTCACGTTTACACAGGCAAGTTTTGACAGCTCTGACGACAATGTTTAGGCAGCTCGAAAGTTTTCCCGACATGAATTTATCCAGTGCAACAGCTGACATGTGCTATGTAACCGTTGTTTTCTTTAACATGACCAGCTAACGGCTTACAATAACTTTCCTTAACCCCTCACACACTTTCTCCTCAAACCAGCCGAGATCTCCACGGAGTATAAACGAGCGACGTGCATTGCTTGTCCTGCATGCAGCTCTACAAATCTCTTATGGTCTTCCCTGAGCACAGGGACATCAATCTCTTCCTAATTCCATCAAGTGTGAAAGGGCCCTTATGCGAGTGCACCGGGGACACGCCAGCTCTTTTGTAGCCCGTTGTGGGGAGCGGGGAGATGGGCTGCACCATCACAATGCCCCTGCCCCAGACCCACCGTGCTCGTGACAGCAGAGCAGATGGCGTCGGCACTAACCCAACAAAAGAGATCTAATTAGAGGAACAATGGAGGCGAGCCGCACGGGAGGACGGAACAGCGGATCAAGGCTTTCTAGCTTTGACGGAAGGAAGGAGCGATGGATAGGTGGGGAGAATAAGAGAAAGGAGAGCAGTCAGCCAGCCTTTCTCTCTCTCTCCTGCCCCCCTGGCACTAAAATAAGGGACTATGACTTTATTACCCCTCATTATCACAAATTAGGGCACTCAAAGCTCCCTGAATGAAGGTGACAAACTGAATTAAGCATGTGAAAACAAACCCACCCCACCCTGCACCAGGCTGTGACCATATTGCGTTTACATTCATAGGGGTCCCACTACAAAAGCGTGACTGCTCTTATGGGATTCTCTGGTGAAAATGTGACAAGCCTGACTTTGGGCTTCCAAGTACATGTCACTTTTATATCAATTCTGCTGGGTTTTGTTAGTGAAAAGATTTTTAAAAAAGAGAGAAGATAAAAGATTCCCCCAGCACAATCACATCAACAAGATACCTGAAATATCTAATATTTTGTAATTTCTCCACAATACAGAACAAATCCATCAGCACTTAAAACAACAATTGCAAGAAAATTGAGTGAATATTTGCACAGGTAACAATAAATCTTTACAAACTCTTCACACCTAATGAATATCATTAGATCAGGTATTTCAAAATGCTTGGACTCCTTTGTAGAAGCAAAATTTCCACCAAATTAAATATTGTAAAATGTCAACAAATGAACTCACATAAAAAGAAACTGACTACCTTTTACCATTACCATTTACCTTTAAAGTGCTATCAAATGATTAATCGTGATTATTTTATTTTGGATGCGATTAATCGTGATTAATCATTTGACAGCACTAGTTTAAATAAATAATAATAATTTATATTATAAATATAATGTGTATATAAATATATATATATAATATTATAAATTATAAATATAATATTTATATTATAAATATAATCATATTTACATACACACACACATACATACATACATACATACATATATATATTGAGAGAGAGAGAGAGAGAGAGAGAGAGAGAGAGAGAGAGAGAGAGAGACCTAGAAGGTCTAGGTGGCAGAAATCTCTTTAAATCCCGAAATAACAAAACATTAAACACAAACACATCTCCTCCTATATATCTTGCGCAAAACACATAAAATAACAATTTTTACATTATTTATTCTCCTTACACAGTCTGAAAGAAAACCATGCATGGGAACAAGAAATCTACTACCTAAATTCAGTTAATTCTAACAAAAAAAAAACAAAAAAAAACAAAAACAAATCAATAAAGTATCTAATTTACACAATTAAATGGATGGAGCACACAGTGAAATTAAATTATGACAAAATTTTCAACATGTTATGCTGCACTGACTTATTTAAATGAACTAAATTAAGAAGGAATATTTAGGTTTTATATGCACTTATGCCAAATATTTCAACTAACTATAAACAACAAGCAAGTCTGTTTCAAATAAATAAATAAATGGACCCTAGTAAAAAGTAATAGATTTAAAATGCATTTATTTTATACTAAGTATAGTTCAAGTCTATTAACATATTTACTGACATATGGCTTGAGACTTACTAAAAATTATTTAAAAAAAAAAAAGTTGTAATTAAACTTTACTTGGAGTACTACTTGTGCACAATGCACATTTCTTATATTAAGCTTAAATTTTTTATAATGTCACTATTGATGAGGATTGTGTGATCTTTAAATAACATCTGCCTTAAATGCAAAATATTTAAAGTAGGGTACAACGTGGCTAAAAGCACCCTGGGGTAAAAGGCACCTTTGATATTATTTTCCTCTAAACCACTAGATGGCACAAAAACGAGGCGCAGAACTTTCATTTGCTTTTCAAGATGCATGTGCAAATTTGTCTGATCCTTGACGCGATCGCGGGCTGCAGTGCAAAGTTGACTCCGTGCTTCATCTAACTTCATTCTAATTTGATGTTTTTTAAAATGCTGTAGATTTAAGTAGCAAATGAGAATCGCTAAAATGAATGCATATATTTTGAGACCAATGTCTTCTTAATGATTTTCAGTTTTGTTTAAGATAATTAAAGCAACAGTTTTTAAATAACATAATAAAGTATGGTATTTGGGGTAAAAAGTGCCCCTGCTGTTTGGGCAAAAAGGCACAATACTTAACATAATAATTAATAGATGGCTGATTTTCCAATCATTGACATGACATGGTTAGATTCAGATGGTAAATATTATGCTGGGTGTGCATTTTAATCACCATGTTTAGAATGAAACCATCATATTTAAAAAAAAAAAACATGGTAATAATCAAATCATATAATAAAATATCATTTGTTGTTACTACTGTACATCTATATTAAATTATTATGGGATCTCCTTAATGCCTTTAGAATCTTTACGTTTTAAAATGATTTTGTTTCTGAACTTAAAAATATATATTTTTTTTATTAACATATTTTAATGACAATATATTTATTGAACAAATAATTAATTTATTTTTTAAAATAAGCAGAAACTAGTACAAACTTTGCTAAAGTGATTGTTTTGAACAAGTATTAACAAAAAAACATTATTTTAGCTAAAGTATTTATAATAATACTGTGTGCTTTTTGCCCCATGCTGGTGAGCCTCTTACCCCATACGTGGGGTAAAAGGCCCCCCTTGCCACCTCATACATTTATAAGATTTTAAAACAAAATAAACGACTTCTATGATTTATTGTCACACAAAATCTGTTGCTCCATAAATGTTCAATACAAACAGTTTTTTCTGAAATTACATTTTAGGCACAGTGAACGGCACATTTTTTCTTAAGGTGTGTCTTTAGTCCCACTGTACTCTATACTTGCAATAGTTCCACTTTAACACATTCAAATATACTTAAGTTTGTCTTTAGTTGGACTTCAGCACTACCTCCACACAATTAAAGTGTATTAAGTATAGTTAAAATTTAGCAGTCTATTAAAAGTACAATTACAGGGTATTTTTTAAGTACATAATATGTAAATGCATTTGTAGTAAGTTTAGCATGACACAAATTTATTTTAAATACAATTTAGTATATTCATTTTTCTCTAGGTGATACATACATAAAGTTAGACACAAAATTCTCCTAAAAGTGAATTAAAATATCTAACAACTAACGTTAGGTCGCTAATGTGTTTGCCAGAGAACACTAAATCAACAATTAAATATAGTACAGTCAGTCGGTCAATATCGCAAAGAAAAAATATTGAAGAGCTCGGGATCCTAAGTGAAGAAATGATTTTTCAACTAGTGGATGTAGGCTACTGACCACCTGACTGTAGGCCTACACTATCCTGCTTACTACACAGCGACATAAGAATAAACACAGAAATATGTAATGTTGATCTGAGCTGAAACAAATACCATTTTCCTCATAAAGACTGCTGAGAAAACCCGTAACAGATATCCTAGCTAAACGGTCAGCTATTTACAATATAGCCATGGGCAACGGTTATGCAAAAAAAAAACTTGTACACGCCACGACTGACCAACAGAATCACCCAGTATTATGTGGACTATTATATTTCAGAACTAAATAAATGGTTATGTCTTTACCTTCTGTTGGTGTGGTGGTGAATGGGCCTAAAATTACAGTAGATTGTTGTTTTCTGCATTTGGTCGGTTTTAATGACGCCACACATTGTTCATGGCTTCAACCCGTAGTGCCTTCAACCTCTTTTTAAAATTTTTTCTCAAGTTCTACCTTCCTCTGCAAATAACTAACTCAACATGTTAACTATCTGTCACTTTTCACATATTCTCCTATTAGCGCCAATTGTAAGGTGTCTGACGTCAGAAGTGTGTTATCGCGAGAGGAATGGAACGTTATTTGCGTTTTGATCGCGAAACGCTGCTGTAAATACAGTAAACCACAGTAAACCATCAGCATAAGAATGCCGCTTTGAATATTATAATAACGACATGTAGAAGGTAAGTATTATTGGATTACCCATTATTTTATTTATTTATTTTTTTCACCTTAATTAGACCACACCTCTAAAATGAATTCTGCACAATAAAATGAAGTTGAACGCTGCGGGTTACCTGCTGCTCTCGACAGGTGCATGACGCTGAGTACACTTTCCAAGATGCTCTAGGATTTCAATGGACTTGAATTCCTTCAAATGAATCCTGATTTGGCAAGGAATTCGGGAATACGCGAGTCTTCTCGATGACTTGCGCAACAGTGACATCTACTGTCACATGAGTTGACGTACAAGCAAGCTTTTTTTTCAAACAAGCTTTTATTGACGTACTAAGTATAGTATATAGGCATATATATATATATATATATATACACACACATTTTCTAAATATTGTTGGACCTGTATATATAAACTCTATACTGTCAGTATAGTAATTTGGAGTTGAATTAATTTAATTTAAATTTGAACATTTTTAGAATATATTAGTATTTATTTATCTTTAGCAAGGCTGAAGTTGGTAAGGACCTCACAAGTTTTTTGTGTAAAACCTGATAATTCATGTTGTCTAGTATAATTTGTGAATGTTTCAGAGAAAATATCTGTCTGTTCATATTTTCAATGTTATAAATTTGTTTAGTGACTTAGAAGTAGTACTGAATCTTTTTTTTTTTTTTTTAAACCTCATAGCTTATATTTATGTTGAATTTTTCAAAATCTCAAAACTTTGTTTACTTTCATGTATGTATATGATTTTTAAATCCAAGATTTCCAGTGTGGTCTTCACCGTATGTATTTTTTCTTACCCCATAAATTACACTAGAGGGCAGAAGAGCTCCATCTTTGAATCCAGCGTGCAGGATTTCCTAAAAACCCAAGTCAACTGCAAGACTGATGACCTGTCAAAAACAATGTGCATCTAATGGTAAATGTATAGATGTGATTCTGTTCATGCACTTTATAAACAACAGCATCCTGGCTTATTTTGCTTATTTTTATTTAGGGAAAAACTGGATAATCATTTTCACATTTGGAATTTGAGGTTGTAATAGACTTCTCATTGCCATTTAAGGCTTGTCTTATTAAGCTTTCTGTATTCTCAGCTTTCTGTTGTGAAGCTAGGTAGTTAACATGATTTGTGCGTTTTATTGTAAGCGGCTTTTGTAAGAAAATGTCCGCTAAGAACATTAATGCAAATTTATTCAAGCAAATTACTTTACCCAGACTCACAAAACACAGTACCAAAGCAGAACAATATAAAACTAATTACCATACCTTTACAAATCCAAAAAAGTAAGTTTCACTGAAGGCAAAGTAAGACATTTTTTGCATGTATATCAGTGCATGTGTTGTTCTCTTGCAGCCTGCACAGGGTACAATTATGTGGGAAGTGTGTGTTTCCGCACTGTGTGCTTCTGTTTGAGTGTGTTTTCAAGGCTGTTCTCTACAGTTATGCTGAATGCGTGTGTGTGGTTTGTGTGCTCTACTTGAAGACTTCATTTAACTTACACATAAACTATATTTATTACTTTGTGTGAGTGTGTGTGTTCAGTGTACCTGGTGGCACCATATTGCAGGAAGCTGCAGTAATTTCCTCCATCCTCAGCGATCAACCCAGAGCCCAAACCACAACCACATGGGATAGCAGCTCTCGTTTGCTCAGTGGGAACATTCCAGTACCCAATGACCAAAAGTAATACAGTCCAGCAAAAGAACCTCAACTTCTATTTAAAGGAATATTCAGGATTCAGTACAAGTTAATAAATACTGTTTACAAGGCTCAATACAATTCCGATTACCACAAAAATGGCCCTTGTTTTCCTTTTCCTTTTTCTTTTCTTTCTTTTCTTTCTTTCTTTCTTTTTTTTTTTTTTTTTGCTGCTACAGTAAATTACATTAATTCCTTTGTTTATACTTTGTATTATTTGACTAAAGTCACTATTGTTTATTTTACAGAATGTAATTACAGTGCCTTGCGAAAGTATTCATACCCCTTTATTTTTTTTTCACATTTTATGTTGCTGCCTTATGTTAAACTGTTTTAAATCACTTTTTTCCACATCGATCCACACTCCATGCACCATAATGACAAAGCAAAGACAGAACTGTCACAACTTCATAAATTTATTACAAATTTTAAAAACTGAAATAAGTACATTGCATAAGTATTCATACCCTTAACTCAGTTCTTAGCTGAACCATACACATCCTCAAGTCTTTTTGAGTATGATGCAACAAGCTTTCAAAAAAGCCAATTATCTGCCATTCATCGCCTCAACTCTTCACCTCTCAAGCTCTGTCAGCTTGGATAGGGGCTGGCAGACATTTTCAGGTTTCTCCAGAAATATTTGATTGGGTTCATGCCCAGGCTCTTGCTGGGCCACTCAGGGACATTCACAGAGTTGTCTATAAGCCACTGTTGCTGTGTGCTTAGGGTGATTGTCCTGTCGGAAGGTGAACCTTCTGCCCAGTCTGAGGTTCTGAATGCTCTGGACTGGGTTTTCATTAAGGCTGTCTCTATATTTTGGTGCACTGAGCATTTCTTCTACTCTGTCGAGTCCCTCAGCATGAGGCTGTTACCAGCGCACTTTACTTTTGAGATGGTACTCTGCAGGTGATGAGCAGTGCCTGGTTTCTTTTAAACATGATGCTTGGAATTGAGGTTCATCAGACTAAAGAATCTTGTTTCTCACAGTCTGACGGTCCAACGTAACAAAATGTGAAAAAAATAAAGGGGTATGAATACTTTTGCAAGGCACTGTAGTTATACTGTACATAAATAGTGACGCTTTCTAAGTTACACTTTCTAAGCACCATAACTATTGTGCATACTGTACTAAGGATTAACTATTACAGGCTCATAACTTGTCTGTTTGTGAAATGAACTTGAATCCTGTGACTGCTTGAGAAGAAGTGAATTATTACTTTTTTCTAATGATCAGATTTATGATTTTTGTCTTCTGGGTGATAAATCTAGCATTTGAAGGAGGGACACAAATCATACAATATATAGGAACCAGAGACACAGTCGTTCTTGCTCTGCCAAGCGTTATTAGTGCGTCTGATGGGCGGTAGTGTGATATTTATGCTTTCTGTTTGATAATGAACCTGGAAAGCATCTGATTGCTCTGGAACAACGCGTTTGAGTCGGGCCTCTTTGTAGCCAAACATCAAAGCAGAAATATGTATTTACCACTGATTCCTCTGATCTCACGGCAGACCACAGCTGATTGGAATCAAAAGCAGAGCTACATGAAGAGAAGAGTTTACTATATGGTATATACACACACACACACACACACACACACACACACAAGCAGTGTGAGAGAGTTTCTGATCTCCAAATACATCCCATCAATTCCCTTGATTCCGTTTTTATTGACTGCCTAAAACTTAAGTTATACATACATTATAAATATGTACTGACTGACTTTCTTACTTACCTACCTACCTACTGACTGTCTTTTCTCTACAATTCCAAAAGCTGTTTCTAAAGGATTTTTACTTGCAGTGTGCTAATTCTAATAGCTGCAGGACGCCCCCTGCAGGACCAGTGGAGCACACAGTTCACAGTCTTATTGTCAGACTAGACTAGTTACTGTAGATAAGTTACAGTGCCTTGCGAAAGTATTGATACCTCTTTATTTTATTTTATTTTATTTTTTTCACATTTTGTTACGTTGCTGTCTTATGTTAAACTGCTTTAAATAACTTTCCCCCCACATCAATTAGCAAAAACAGAATTGTAACGTCTTAAATTTATTTAAAAAAAAATAAATAAAAAATTGAAATAAGTACATTGCATAAGTATTCATACACTTAGTACCTAGCTGAAGCACCTTTACAGCCTCAAGTCTTTTTGGGTATGATGCGACAAGCTTTGCACATCAGCATTTGGCAATTATCTACCATTCTTCTCCTCTGCACCTCTGAAGCTCTGTCAGGTTGGACGGGGGCAGACGCACATTTTTAGGTTTCGGCAGAAATGTTTGATTGGGTTCAAGTCCAGGCTGCATCTGGGCCACTCAGTGACATTCACAAAGTTGTCTATAAGCCAGTCTTGCTGTGTGCTTAGGGTCATTGTCCTGTTGGAAGGTGAACCTTCTGCCCAGTTTGAGGTTCTGAATGCTTGGGACTGGGTTTTCATTAAGGCTCAGAGTTTCTCAGAATCTGAGGGTCCTTTAGGTGCTTTTTTTGCAAATCCCAAGTATGTTTTAATGTGTCTTCACTGAGGAGAGGATTGAGTTTGGCCACACCACCATAAAGACCAGACTGGTGGAATGTTGCAATGATGTTCTTCTGTTGGTTTCTCAAATCTCCACTCAGTTCTACTACAGTGGCCATCAGCTTCTTGGTCACCAGTATATCCAAGGCCCTTCTTCATCAAGTGCTTAAGGGTAATGGAGACTACATGCTTCTGTGAACTTACAATGCAGCAGATACTTTTCTGAATTCTTTCCCAGATCTGTGGCTTGATGCAATCCTGTTTCTGAGCTCTACAAGCATTTTTTTTAACCCCAGGGCTTGGTTTTTGCTGTTATATGCATTTTCACCTGTTAGACCTTTTATTAAGACGTGCCTTTCCAAATTTGCCACAGGTTAACTCCATTCAAACTGCAGTAACATCTGCAAATGATATGAATTTCAACTGTCACAGATAAGGGTATGAATACTTATGCAATGGAATCATTTAAGTTCTTTATTTTTAATAAATTTGCAGAAATTTAAAAACCTGTTTTTTGCTTTGCCATTATGGTGTATGGAGTGAAGACTGATTAAAAAAAAAAAAAAAACTTAAAGTTGTTTAACATAAGCCTGCAACATTACAGAATAAATGAAAGGGTTATGAGTACCTTCGCAAGGCACTGTACCAGTGATATTATTAATATTTATGTATTAATATAACAATATTTTGAAATATGGACAAACTCAGCGATTGGGTTGTTTTGACTCAACATTTAACCCAACCTTCTGGGTAGTTTTATTTAACTCAACTATTGCTTAAAAAATACTATATTTCTTGCTTAAACTGAACCCAAAACAGGTTGTAAATTAACATGTACTAATATGTTAAAAAAAACAAACAAACAAAACATTTATTAATAAGTTGAATAAATGATGGTTAATTAATAAACATGTTTTAAATGGCTTATTAATAAATGTTCACCTTTTGATTATTGCTGATGCCTCTATAATTATGTGTCTGATTTTTAATTTACAACCGATTTGGGGTTCATTTTAAGCCAGCCATCTGGTAACAATAGTTTTTTTTTAGAGTGCAGTTTAAGGTTCAATTAAAAAAATAAAATAAAATAAATAAATAAATAAACACTTTTATTCAGCAAGGACACATTAAAAAAGAGTTTTGTTTGAAATACATGCTGTTCTTTTCAAGTTTGTGTTTATCAAAGAATCTGGAAAAAGGAGAAATGACTGCTGAAAATGTAGCTTTGTGGTCAGAAAAATATTTTATTAATATTTATATTTTAAATATATTAAAGCAGAAAACACACACACACACACACACACACACATATATATATATATATATATTTATTTATTTATTTTTCAAACAAGATTAAATAAATGAAGCTTTGCTGAGCATAAGATACTTTTAAAAACATTTTACTCCCTTTTTTTTTATTTTACTCATTTTTCTTCTTTCCTTGTATGCTTTCACCCCATCAGCCAGCAGGCAGCCCTCAGAATTAAAGGGGAAGTGACCACAAGACTGACTTTTGCCAGGTTCACATGATCCATTTCACTCTACATCCTATAGCAACACACAAAACAATGAATGTAAATCACAGGTACATGCTAAATCTGCTTGACTAGTTAGTTACATTTCTTTCCAGAAGTAATCACATTGCCATTACTGTGTGTTGACAACTTTTTGGAAGAACTACACAGAACACAACACAGAATGATTTTGAAAGTTATAGAAGCTTGTAGAGGTTTTGGCTCGGTGGATCACGGGTCACCTCATTTGTTGTGTATTTGAGACCGCAGAGTGAAACGAAGACTCATGGGAAATCATTTGGTGGCCACTGAGAGGAAAACTCATTTTAGTTACTTAAGAGTTCAAGTTAAAGCGTTCTGACTTAAAGACCGCAGAGACCTTTCCTCCTGAAGAAGAATTCCTGTTATTGTGTTATACCGTATAGCAAAACATGTCAGCTCAGTGGCTGCTGAAATCGGTTATGACAGCTCTGTGCTTTAATCTCAGAGAAAAGCAGAGGAAGTCTAGTTAACCCCCGTGCCCTAGAAACTGGCTCGAACCGAGCTTTAAAACCAAGCTCATCCACCCAACAAATTCTTGGAGCGAGCTCTCGAACCTGATCCAAAACATTCAGCCACATGTATGCAGCCGCTGTAGGGCAGGCCTCAGAAGCGAGCACGGTCATGTGATCCCGGCATATGTTTCCATTCTGTTCAAAAGCCCTGCAAGTTTCCGTTTGACGGGAGACAGCAGTGCAGGATGAGGGCAGAGTGCATCTGGCTGGCCCGCAGCCAAGTCTAAGAGAGCCCGGGACACTCAAGCAGGGCCGGATACCATGCAGACAGACCTGGTTAGCACGGAGGTCGCACCCCTGATTACCATGTACAACCGCTTGCACTTCCACCAGGTTAGGAGGTCCTGTCAAAGCTGGTTTTCTATGAAACACACCTCACTTTTTCAAAGCTGTTCCTTTTGAATAGGGCCACATCACTTCCTTTTTACTGTACTATGGGTTGAGGGTCCTGTCTTCACACTGCTGTGATAGATACCGTCCCATCTGTTAGACTACGTGCTTCTGAAAAACTGAATGTGAGAGTTACAATGGCTCCAAGAGGCATTTGGTGACTTTTAATGTGGAGACGCAATTAAAAATGCATGAATGTCTTTGCATTAGATAACAAAACAAATGCTTCTGGAGCTTTTCTCCGAATAAATTAACCTTTTCTCGCAATTACGGTTAACCAGCTGGTGTCAATGTGATATTTTGACTTGCTTTAAACAGTTTTTGAAGAGTGTTGCATTTATAACCTATGATTTATCTGTTTTATTTTTAAATGTTCTTTTGACCTCATAACTTTTAATCAAAATATTTTAATCTTCTGGTAAAATTAGACTTCTCCAATCATTTATTCCACTTCAACTCACAGATGAAGAATGTTTAATAGAGTATTAATTTTACCATTGTTCAAATGGCACTTTGACTTGTTGAGATGATCGGCATGTGGTCTTAACTCTCACAAAAACACACGGAGTAGATTAAAAACATTACATGAGTGCAAAACCTTCCATTAATCCATAAATGTCTAGAAGAGAAATCAAAGGGGAACAAGTTCAAGGCTGTTTTTTAATAAAAACCATCTTTCCTTTTCCATTGTTCTGGCTAAAATCATATGAGACTCTCTGTATAAATGGCGGAACTAACTTAATTATGAAAATCCTCCCGCTGCATTGAAAATGGGCTGCAGTAACAGGGGAATAAAAGCTGTTATCCAGACGTCCGTGTGCGTGTGTGTGTGTGTCTGTGTGTGTGTGAGATACCATACCCACCGGGCTTCTCTGCAACTGTCTGCTGTAATATAAATCCCTATTGCACTTTGTATTTATCCATTTTTAATGAAGTGTCTCAGCTGTGTGTATCTGAATGAGATGAGAAAAGGGAAAAAGAGAGAGGGATGGAAGGAAAGATGCGGACAGGCCTGTTGACAGGATAGAGAGGCCCTCTGTCCTCACACGGACGCCCCTTTGTGAGAGGATCAGAGGTTGCCTGATGACATCACTCTCACGGGTGACGTGTCAGGTGCTTTTGTGATTTTAAAAATAGAGAGCGCAGCATTAGAGGTTTTATATAAACCCCACACTCTCAAAAAAAGTACACTTCTGTACCTTATTTTCCCCTAAAGGGTGCATATTAGTACCTAAATTGTACATTTTAGTTTATTTTGAAAGTGTAGTCTGCGCCAGTGAAAGCTTTTTTTCCCTGAGAGTACATGATATGGCGTTTATTAATGTATTTCCTTACCTTTTCCTTTATTGAAACAAAAAGTTGAGAAATATTTAAAATTTCTTTTAAAATTGCTAGCTTATATTGTTAGTGGGAGGGTCACTGACATTCACAACAGCATCTGATTGGACAAAAATCTGTGTAGTGGGGTCATTCTATAATTAGGGGTACATTTAGAATTTGACAATGTGAAGAAAAAGTTTTCATGTTTCCCAAAAACCCAAACATGACCTTACATAGCTGCTTTGAAACAATCTATATTGTACAAATGCGTTATAAATAAAGGTGATTGGAGGAATACATATATGTGGATAAAATACTATCTATGTTTGCTACTGTCCACCATTTTACCTTTACTGGGTAACATAGTTGACAGGTAACTTAGTTGACATTTTTTGTGTTTTTGGGCCTATGCTCAACAAGGAAGCCTAGAACTACTGAGCATATGGTATGTTTAGAAATATATTTTCGTAACAAAACATAAGTTTTAGTTAAATTGTCTTGTTACAATTTGCAGCAACAATACTTGTGTAACACTGTTGACAGTCAGTTCATCCACTCTTGACACAGGTTTGCTAGTTGAACCAGTAGTAGGGGAAAGAGAGAGACCATAACTTCTAGTGTTTCATCCATGTACTTCTAGAATAAATATCATCATGCTGTGCAAATTATGTGAGAATGGGACAAACCATTCCTTTTTGAGGGGGGAGGGGGTTCTAGTGGGTAACTTAGTTGACAATGTTTTTTCGGACTTGAAGTTATATCACAATAAACACTTATAACTTTTGAAGCACACGTCCAAATGTCTTGATAATTTAATCTAACTGAAGGCAAAACTATGAAATTAATTTATATTTGAGGTAATTTTCATGCTTAAATGCAGAGTAGAATGAGCAACTTTACAAAATCGGACAGCTGAATACCAGGGTTGTATGTGATATGAACATCATTTCTGAACAAAAGATATGGCTTTTTCAAAATATAGTAGTATGACTGGGAAAATTATACTTGTGCGCGAAAAAATTAAGCATTGGGGCTTTATATTGATGAAAATATATTAAAAATATACTTCAGGGACATGAGATGTACCCACAATTATAGAATGACCCAGTGCTGTTTTGGTGGAAGAGGAAACTTCCAATTGACATTGAAACTTCCAAATGAATTGTAAACTTGCGTCATATTACAATCTGGAGAAGCTCATATAGTTGCTGAAAATCAGAGCCAGTCTGCAGGGAAGTTAGAGTTGTTTTCACAGAAAATCGTGAGTGTATGTTGGGCATCTAGTCGGAGGATATCAAACATGTCTGATATTTTGAGCTAATTTTAGACCAAGTAATGTTTTCAATTGTCATGTGTTTCCTACCGTGTTTCTACGAGAGTTTGTTTGTGGTCCTCAGTTGTTTAGTGTCTGATGCCCAGTTTTCCGGTAACCATTCATAAAGTCACATTAAGTTACATTATATTCTAGCATTATAGATGCTTCAGAACTCCAGTTCTCATTTCACGGCTTTTTAAATGATCAGAGAAGCTTCTCCTTTGTTCTCCTTTTCTTTGTTTCCGTTTTTGTAACATTGAGAGAGGAAAGGCCTGTGTAGGTGAAGAGAGGCCTTGAGTGGTGATGGGAATGAGGTGGGATTCACAAAGACCCTGATTGTGACAATGACACAGGCTCACGTTGGCCTGCTAAACACAATCGGCAGGGACGACAAGACGAAAGCACCAGTTGAACCGTTTCATAAGCTGTTTATTTATCTAGTGAATTCATCTCTTTAATTTCTGCACAGCAGCATACAGGGAAATTGTGACAAAATATAAATAAGAAAATTCAACAGTGTTTCTTTTTTTACTCTTTTAATTTAATTACAAACCTCAGTTAAAAGTGGCAAATTGGCTGATGTCTTCAACATTTGATTCTCAGTCTCTCTCTCACGAACCAAGAACGTCACATTGAACAACAACTTAAAATGCATGATATCATCATCATCATTATTATTAATATTATGTACAGCTGTCACCTATTAGCAAACAATGCTTAGAGCTTATTGGGATTTCACTTCCGTCCGTAGAATGCACTGAAAAAAAATACAATTATGTTATACAAAGATCAAAAATACTATTATAAACCCTTGTTATAAATGGTACACTATATTAATAAACTGCTGTTGACATTTTACATGTAAGTACAAAATCTTGGTGAGGTAGTTCCCTCTGAAGTCACTTTTAAACGGTAAAATACTGAATAGACATCACTTAATTCTTTTCCATTTTTTCGGTAATTATTTACAATACAGCAAATCTAAGCTCCTTACTTCATTAAAATTGAATTCCTTTGGTAAACATAACTGTCAGAAATGTGCAGTCCTGCAAGTGTCAAATTGTACATTCACAATATGTTTGCATCCTTTTTTTGTTCTTGTTTTTTTGGGGTTCATTCTTGTACATAATGCAAAAAGGGGCAAATACATTGTTTTTACAAAAAGCTTTTTATTAAGAACATTCATACGTGCTATATTCCACCGTGGACCCTTTGTTTGTTTGTCATAAACCTCTCCCTTTCCCGTTTGCTCACCCAGGATGTTTCGGAGAAGGGTGAACTTTGCATGGAGCTGAAGAGAGGCACCCATAGGATATATTTATATATATATATTTCTTTTTCCTCCAGTGTGTGTTCCCCTTACCAGGGGTGTAAACATTGAAAGGGCACCTCTTACAGAAGAATAGCCGGCGGGCACACTTTCCATTACAGCGTTCGTGTTACACACTAACGAGCGACACTGCTGGAAATTCACTTAATGTTAGTAATGTAACAAGGACCCCGCAATGTAAAATGCCCAGTTCTGTCAGTGGGGTTAGAAATAATTTGGCCGATTATGAAGTTATGCTGACAACATGAACGCGCAACAGAGCCTCTATTGTGTCGCTCTGCGCGTCCGTGCAGGCAAATGTCAGGAAATTGCGGAGTGGACTTTCAGGAGAGAGCGGAATGGGACTAAAGTTCATAAATGAAGACATGTGGAAGGAACATTCTTTAAAATCGCTTAATGGCAAAATAAACTTTGGTTTAAAGACAAAAACGAGGTGCAAGCTTAGCTTACAGTAAAGAAAATACTTGAGTTGAACAGAAGAGCAACTCCTCTGGTGCCAACATTCACGTTTCCCATTGTAAAGAAAAATAACATCTTATTTCACACACAAAATGTGACTATGAGTCGTGAATAAACATCTAAAACCTATGCGTGAAAAGGAAAAAATAGCTTTTTATGAATAAAGTATGCAATAAACTATGGAAATAAAGTATCTATAAAAATATAAGAGATTTTTTTTTCTTCTTCCGTTTAACAAAACATTGATATCATCTTATTTGTTTGCCTAGTAGTTAAGACTCGGAAAGCCAGTCAATCAGAACAGTCATCTGAAAGAAAATGTTCAGTGCAATACGTGTAAGTCTATAGGAGTCTTTTTAGAAGATTTTCACTCGCTTACCACCCACAGCTCTGCCTCCCTTCAGCACTCTCTGGGCAGGCTGGTCTTTGGAGAGAGGGCAGTATTTAATCGTATGCGCGTTGTCCCCGTTGGCACTGCACAGGGGGCATGTGTACGCCCGCAGGATCGGGCACACCACCCTCCCGTCCGGGGTTTTCAGGACGTGCGAGCCGTACACCTCCTCCGGCGCGCCGTTATTCCGACAGAAGACGCAGATCTTGGGCTCCTGCTTATTGCGCGCCGCAGGTTTCCTCATCTTCCTCTCCACGCCGAACAGATCAAATCCTGCGAAGCTCCCTCCGATGCCCATCTCCCGCTCCTGGGAGGAGGACAGCAGCCCTCCCGTGCCCTGGTTCTGGTTCTGGAAGGGGCTCAGGATGGAGAAGCGCTCTTTCAGGTCCAGGATGGAGATGGAGGCGGGCGGGGGGCAGCAGCAGGAGTCCAGGTGTCCTCCGCTGTCGCCGTCGCCGCCGCCAGCCGCGATTACGCACGGGCACGGAGGGCTATCGTCCAAGCCCAGAGTGGCTTTCAGGGACTCCGTGATGGAGTTCGGGCTCTGCGGGACGCTGTGCTTGTTGTTCTTGGTGACCAGCGTGGAGAGGCCGAGATAGTCATTCCAAAAATTGAAGGTGTAATCGTAGGGGGTGCGTGCGCTCAAGTAGTTGTGGTTCAAAAAATCCATGACTTCTTCTTCACTGAACCAAGATGCTGCTCTCGGAGGAAAAAAACAAACGCGAACCGCGTATATTCCGTCAGGTTGCTTTCTGCCTGCTCTCCGGGGTCGTAGCTGTGCTCAAGTCCAGTGCGTTTCTTGGGTATGTGCGTCTGAAGAACAGGCATCTGGTTATAAGGCTCCAGGAGAGGCAGGAGGAGGGCGGGGCTCTTTTTCAAACCAAGTTTCTGAGCAGCAGATCCACAGCGTGTTTTCTTCCTGCTCGACCAGCGACTGTTCACTGCAGTGGAATCACACCAGGCGCTGCTTTGTGATGGCAAAACACACCAAGAAGTGCTCGTTAGTGAGAGATTACGCTTTATTTATATCACAAATTCCCGTTCCTTTCTAATTTTAGGGGTCATTGACACATAATCATATCCAAGATGATTTATTTTGAACACATTTTAAGAATTTATCAAGTTCCCGATACTTAGAAAAGTAATCTTCGTATGCATGTTGGTTGCTTCAGTGACTAAAAATGTTAAAGAAATATTAAAATACTCAAACTGCATAATAAACTTAATAATACTGACACACATTGATGGGGGGCCTAAAGGGGACTTCTCTGTTGTCTTGTCACATGACAGCAAAATGGCTTCGTGCATACTTGTTGTGCCACACTGATTTTGGCAAAGGGTTTTATACGTTATTTTATTCAGAATTATTTCAAAACTAAGCCTATTTATTATTTTCCACTTTTTAACATGCCAATGATGCTACTTTAATCTTAAAAGTAAGTGTTTCAAAGCATACCTGCATAATGTGAGCATATTCATCTCTAGTTCAACTATATCAAATGCTCCACTGGCAAAATATGAAGGGAAAATGACCACTGCAGTCTATTCACAGATGATACATTATTACATTGGATTTCCTCTCCCGCCTCAGTGTCATCTCACAGTCACAGTAGCTTCTTTCTTTGCTGTGAGATACTGGGCTTTGTGTGCACTGCCGTGTCTTTACAGTGCAGCGAGGGGAGCTGCAGTTTGTATGTGTTCAGGATTACATGACACGATCAGATTACACGTGTGTCATTAGAAACAGAGGGTCGTGGGCGCACATGGGCCCTTTGTTCTTTGAAAACATGCCATGCGCGCACCTGCAGGCCAGAGACACGGAGTCGATATTACTGTCGATTAGCGTGTTTTTCTTTAACATTTCACTTTTTCAATTTGAATGACATTAACATGATATTTTTCTGTAGAGCTGCTTGGTGACTACAGTATTGAGAAAAGTTCTAAACAAATAAGCTCAACCTGGACCTTGAAACTGACTTTAAAGAATACCAGTAACAGAGGTAATACTTTACAATAAGGTCCTTTTAGTTCATGTTAATGCATTAACTAACAATGGGCAATACATTTGTTACAGTATTTATTCATCTTTGTTAAAATACACAGCTGTTTATTGTTATTCTATTGTTGGTAATGTCAACAAATGAACTTGAACTCTTAAAAATAAAGGTGTTTCACAATGCCATAGAAGAACCTTTTTATCTAAATGGTTCCATAAAGAACCTTTAACATTTGAAGAACATTTCTGTTTCACGAAAGGTTCTTTGTGGCAAAAGAAGGTTCTTCAGATTATAAATATGTAAAAAAAGAATCTTTGACTGAATGGTTCTTTGTAAAACCAAAAATAGTTATTCTTTGGCATTGCTGTGAAGAACCTTTTGAAGCACCTTTATTTTTAAGAGTGTACTGTAAATTGTTACTGTATTTCATTATTTGCCTTTAAATTCTTTTATTATGTTTCTTTAACCAATTTGCAACATTATTAAAGCTAATTAAAGGGATAGTTCAACTCAGAATGACCCAACCTCATGTCATTCCAAGTCTGGATGATTTTTCTTTCTGAATGTTGTTTTGTTCCCATTGGCGTCCATTATGGACATCAAATGCAGTGGAAGTCAGTAGGAACCTAGACTGTTTGGTTGTCAACATTCTTCAAAATATCTTATTTTAGTTCAGCTGAAGAATAAAAAGCATAGAGGTAAGTATATGGTGATTTTAATTTCATCATTTAATTTTTATCATTTGAACTTCTTTTTATGATCAGTTTTCTTGAGATTTATAAATTATTAACTCGATCCTTTAATATTGAGTGTGGTTCCTTAAGATGTTTGAAGAGCTCATGAGGGTTTTTATAAACAGAAATATAGCGCATTCTCCTTTGATTGCACTCTATTATGAGGTAAAATAATATAAGTAACCTGATTTGGAGTCAACAACATGCACTGGTGATTCAGATATAAGGACCTGCAGTACATCCAATGCAATTAGAATGAGATTCAAGATTGTGTGTCTTTCAGAACTAAAAGGCTCCAGCTCAGATGTCAGTAAATTTGCTTGGAGCCTGGAGGTCTTTTATGCTTCTCCTGCTGCGGCCTTGACTCTGTGTGAAAAGCTGCGATGGTGGAGGGTCGTTATTCGACAGGCTCTTGGCTCAAGGATCCGTCCTGGATCCGACTCGCTCCAAAAGCCACACTGGCCAGAAAGACATGTAATGAGCGTCTCGCCAAATTAACTCATCTTTGGGTAAACAAAAGGCTAATTTGCATTTTTTGTATTTTGTTCGAGACCCCATGATTTGGGGACACAGGTGCACAGCAGCTGATTTCTGCACCCCGCGCAGATAAATAATAGCCTAGCGTGTCTGTCACAGAACGTCTCTGTAATAAATTAAGTGTGGTTATATTAAATGATTGATTTAGAGCTTGCCTACAAGAGACGGGAAATTATGTTCACAGCTCACGTACTCCTGCAATTAAGTAGAAACTTAGTTTAAGGCAAGACACCTGATACATGCAGTAGCTCAGTCCGACCACTGGGGGTCTGTGCGAGCTCAGAGGAGCGTCTAATTGGCATGACGTCATTGGGTATTCTGGAGTGCTGCAGCTTGTATAACAAGATCTAAGAACAATACAGTAAACACACTTACACTGTGGCCCTGCCAGAAATAGAGTGCAGGGCACAGCTGTGTATTGCAGTATTCATTGAGGAAAGTATCCAGGTCAGTCCTACAGTGCAGTGTGTTTTCATGTCCTCGTCATTGTTATTGAGGTACGTTCATTTTGCTGTACGTTGACATTACATTTATGCATTTAGGAGATGCTTTCATCCAAGAGGAATAAAGGAAATTTGACAATACAAGACACCATGTCAGGTTTATTATACAACTAGATTAGGTAGCAAGCTCGGTTTATTTTATTTTATTTATTTATTTAATCTGAAGTATATTGGTTGATGTTCTTTTATCACAGTACCACACTTAAGTGCACAAAGGGGTGAAAAAAAAAATATATACACACACACACACACACATGCATATATATATATAATATATATATATATGAAATTGTATTTATTTATTTATTTATTTATTTTTGTTGTAAATTTATGTTGAATTTCCATTTTATCTCCAGGTGTAGCACTGACTTCTAACATGAAAATATATTAATTTATTAACAAATATATTGTGAATTTTTTTGTTTTCCCTTTCTCTTATCATATATGGTCAATATATGAAAAGTAAAAAAAGAAAAAAAACGCATTTATTCAAAATAAAAATCTTTTCCATTGAGTCTTTACTGCCACTTTTTTAAATCAATTTAACACATCCTTGCTGAATAAAAACATTAATTTATGAATTAATTTATTTATTAATTTCTATAATAAATATTAAAGAAAGAAAGAAAAAAAATTACTGACCCCAAACTTTGAATGGTACTGCATATGTTACAAAAGAGTTTTATTTTAAATAAATGTTGTTCTTTTTAATGTTTTATTCATCAAAGAATCAAGCCCCCCCCTTATAATATTAATATTCATAAAAATTAATATTATGATGCTGAAAATTCAGCATTGCATCACAGGAGTAAATTCTATTTTAAAGTATATTAAAATAGAAAACCACTATTTAATTTTGCAATAATATTTCACAATATTACTGTTTTTTTCTGTATTTTTTAATCAAATAAACAGCCTTGATGAGCAGAAAAGCAGTCTTTAAAAAAAAAAAACATTTAAAAAATAAATAAATTACATTTATATTGCTGATAAATTCATATATTACTGATAAGAGAAGAGAAAAACAAAAATGTTAGAAGCTAGTGCAATTAGGTAAAAATATATACTTAATTTATTATAGTGATATAACTAAATTTTGGGGGAAATTACATTCCCTAAATTCATTTACTGATGAGAGAAATGGAAATATATATACCATTTTTAATAAAATACCAATTGTTGGTTGGTGAACAACAGCACAAGCATCCATATAAATATTAGCAAATGATTTGATGATATTTTGTGATGTTTGTGGTATTAATTGGTTTATAATATTCCATCCTGTTTGGAATATTTTATCCATACATTTACAGAAATCATCATTAAGATTTTAAAAGGCGTCAGTGCCAATAGCCTTGTGGGCAGTGTGCTGACATAAGGTGCAGTTGCACCATGGGTGTCCCGAGATCGAATCCCGCCTTGTGGACTTTACCCGATCGCGCTCCCACTCCCTTACTGTCTCATCTCCACTGTCCTTTCAAAGAAAAATGGAAAAATGGCCCCCCAAACAAAGATTTTAAAAGGCATTTTTAATAATGTATTACCATGTTTTAAATAATCAGTTCTAAAAGTCTCTTATACCCTTTAATGTAATTCTACCTTATTTTACACAAGCATATGCATTTTTAAAGGTTTAAAATTGAGTATAAATTGTACTGCATAACAGGAATGACCCATTTGTGATTTCAACGCATACAGTAATTATCACTGAAGATTGTTAGATGACAACACTCTCCTTTCACAGTGGTGACTCATCACACATCTAACCGCATTTCAGGTTGCTGTAGTATTTCTGCTTGATTTGTTTGATGACTCAGGGTCATCTAACTGAGGCTTTTAGAGAAGAAACATTATAACAACCCTCTAAGTAATAAAGTAAGAATCTATATAACGACAAAGACCATTAGTATTCCCTGCAGGGAGGAACGTAAGAGAAAGATTTCTATCGATAGCAATGTTTTCTGCCACAGCGTGGGCAGAGGCCACACTCAACCATGCTGTAGTACAAAAGGCCTTCCTCTATTCTGATTAATTATATTCCTTCAGGAATGTGGACACTGGGTTCCTCCAGCACAGCTACCATCACCAGCCACTGTACGTCTAATTAAAAGTGGAGGAGAGCTCTGTGAACCTCTGCCAGCGCTGAGGATTAAGTCTATTTAAAGAGGGAATTCAATAGAATGCCGTACCTTGCTGCTTATCCGAGCGGAAAGTGGTGAAGAAGATGTGCTTTGTGTAAATTTGCACTGGGCTTAGTGGCTTTTCTTTCTTATTGTGCACTACATTGTCTGGACTTTTGACCCCTTTGGTACTGGTTGAGATTTTGGGCTGTGTCGTATGTAGAGGGCAACAGGTGCAGAGCCTTCGAAATTACCGTTTAGGTGTTTGCACACTGCCGACAATGACTTGCCTTCTTTAGGGTTGCATGCTGTTTGTGATGAGGTCTCAAAGGAAGTTTACTCTGTGAGTTGTTATATCTGCCATGTACGCTGTGAAGTTTCAGGAGCGACAACCGCATTTAAAGAAACAGTTCACCCAAAAATTAAATTCTTTCATTAATTACTCACCTCTTATGTCTTTCCAAACCTGTAAGACCTTCATTCATTTTTAAAACACAAATTAAGATTTTTTTTCATGAAATCCGAGACCTTTCTGACCCTGCATAGACAGTGACGCAACCACCATGTTCAAGGTCTAAAAAGGTAGTAAGGACATTGCTAAAATAGTCTATGTGTCATCAGTGGTTCAACCACAATGTCATAAAGCTATGAAAACAAAAAGTAACAATTTTATTCAACAATTTCTTCTCTTCCGTGTCAATCGTGGTACTCTCGTGAATGTGCGTTGCTGACAGAACCAACAGTGGAAAAGCAGCTCTAGTAATAGATTTTTGCTTTAAAGTCCCCATCAAATCAACTTTCTTTTAGTATGAATATGTTAGCATTAAGGTTATCTATAAGCTAGTGTGCTCTAAAACCAGGGGCGTTTCTAGGATTTGAAACATCCGGGGCTGGTGCCAAAACATCAGGGGCTAGTGGAGGTCCGGGGGCATGCCCTCACGGGAGAAAATTTGACATATTTTAAAGTTAAATTCATTAATCTGGTGCATTTTGAGAGTTCAAAAATAAGAGCTCCAAGTTAACCATTTTCAGTGTGCAAACTGAACAAAGAAAAAAGGTCGATGACCTGACTCACCCATCTTCTGATACTCTGAAAACATCGGATCATTAACTGATCATGTGAGCAAAGTCATACTGTGTTTTCGATTTCAGTTCATTTGACACATACTTTGCCAAAGCAGTGGCACAAAACAACTTTGTTACACTATGAAAAATAGTAAATAGTAATCACTGCAAATAGCAAACATATCAAAGTATTATAACAAAATTATAACTTTACAAAAATACATTACACAAATAAAATAAAACATTTAAAAATGTATTTACAACTGTAAACAAATATATATTTGCATGCAAAAATAGGGGCCCATTTTATTTTTTCCAAATTCTGTTTTTTTTCTGTTTTAATTTTTCTGGACTCCTTTTTAATGGTTAAATTTAATTTTATTAATCAAAAAAAAAAACAACAAAAAAAAAAACAAACATGTCTAATTAATTAAAACAATGAAACTTATACAATTTAATGTAAATTTATCAAAAGTTAAGTTGTGTTTAGGGCCCTTATGTTTTATTGTTACCAAATTTGTTTTAGCATGTCTATTTATTTGAATGCATAAAACAGCTTTTATTTATTTCTACAACAGCCTTATGAAATTCTGTGTTGTGTATTTAAATGTTTCTGGTTATCAAATAAAGGCATAAAATATTAATTTATCTTTTAATTAATAAAAATTAAATTTTATTTTTGGCAAATAAAGGGGATGTACTATTAAAATGTAAAAGATGGAAGAAATGCTTTGTAACATTTTATAAATTTTTCAACAGTAGTAGTCGTACTGTAGGTACGTAATTCTACTGAATGATAGTAATATATTTCTGGCAGAATGTCTGTTAAACCAAACTTTTATTTTGACGGATTGCGTCACGTGCGCCTCAATATGCGTGTGGTAAAGGAAACCGCGTGTGCGTCTGCACCATTCATTCATAAAGAGACACGCAGGATTTATATTTAAATGGTATTTTGTGGCTTAATATTTATAGGTACTAGTCCACATCGCAATTTGATTGAAGTGTAATGACCGGCTTTTGTTTAGTTCATTCAAACTTTGACAAATTCCGTGAATTCCTTGGAAATCATAGGCGATATAAAAACATTCAGGGCTAGAGAAAAATCTTTCGGGGCTCGAGCCCCGAATGATTAGCCCTAGCGACGCCCCTGTCTAAAACAATGACAAAATTCACAATTAGAAGATATGAACATTCAAAACTTACAGTCTCTCACTGCACTTCAGCTGCTCATCAAGCATTCTGTCCAATCAAATGCTCTCTAGAATCCGAAACGTCCCGCCCTCTACACTATAAATAGACATTGAAGCTGTGGCAGAAAATCAGTCATTTGTTCAGGATGTTAGTATTTACTGTTCGGCGAATGGCATGTAGCACACTATATAGGGGATAGGGAACAATTCAGACATTGTAAATATGCTTTCCATTGGGGCAAATGAAGTCTGGTTTTGCATTGTGTCACGTGAACTGCCGCAGCGCACACACAGTCTGTCCTGGTCTAAAGACAAGATAGCACAGAGTGGATCATGTGTGTGAATCAGGGCAGACCAGAAAACTGAAAAAAAAAAAAAAAAAAAACGGATCCATTTGAATTCTACACAGAATGCTATATTTTATAGCGAGTTTAGGAGTAGAAACTGTCAGTGGTTCAGACTACATGACGTTTTTGTCTGTAACAACGGTCACTGTGTCAGATTATGTGAAAATCCTGTTGTGTAGTGAATAACCCTGATATTGGAGGCATCTATCTGACATCTGCATATACATCTGCAAGACATATTTTTTACATAGTTTGCTCATCTACAATAAGTCTATTGGATGTTTCCTATCAAATATCAAACAGACGTCTATTAGATGTCTTTAAGATGTTTATGATTTAGAATGTATGTAAAACTGACATCTTACAGACATCTGCCAGACGTTTGTACACAGCAGATGCTTTCCAGATCAAGAGATCTTTAACAGATATCTTGTGGACGTACATGTGCTATCTGGGAAGAAACATGTCAGACTACACAATGCTACCCGACCATTCGTCGTTTGCCGTCTTGAATGACATTCATGCTGTCATTGATACAGTGGAACTAGACAGAAGGTGCCATGAGCGTAAACAAACAATAGCTAGCAAACAGTGTGTTTTGATTGTTGTCAGAAAAGCCCACCAAAAAAGAAAACCTAATAGGTTCTCTCGGTATTAGAAATAGTACTAATTAAGTAGTGGTGCCATGAGCCAACATAAATAACACAATTTTAAACTACACATCATAGATATGTACAGTTGAGGTCAAAAGTTTGCATCCCATTTTTTAATGCAACTATTACATAAGATTTAAACGCTCACTGATTTTCCCAGAAGGAAACACAATGCATTAAGAGCACGGTGGTGAAACTTTTTGAATTTGAAGATCGGGGCAAATTTAACTTATTTTGTCATCTGGGAAACATGCACTCTGCAAATCTTCTGCAGCCTCATATATATATATATATATATATGATATTTAGACAAAATCAAAAAAATGTACACATCTCCATTCTGTTCAAAAGTTTTCACCCCCAGCTCTTAATGCATGGTTTTTCCTTCTGAAGCATCAGTGACCATTTAAACCTTCTGTAATAGTTGCATATGAGTCCCTCAGTTGTCCTCATTGTGAAAAGATGGACCTCAGAATCAAACAGTCATTGTTGGAAAGGGTTCAAATACATAAAAAATGCTAAAAAAAAAACTCCCCCAAAGAACATGTAAACTTTTGAACTGGGAAAAATTCAACCAATATTTTCTCTTGTGGACTATATGCAAACATTTTTTATGTGAAACATCTTATGCAGGTCAATACTAAATAAACGATAACATGCATTTTGTATGATCCCTCTTATTTTGGTAAAATAATTAACATTTTTAATGATTCTGAAAGGGGGATGCAAACTTTTGACCTCAACTGTATAGATGCCCCATTCGACCGCTCCAAGCACATAGACACATCAGTCATCTTGTAACGGTCAACTTGATGTCATTTACCATACTATGGGTTCGCAGACCGTCGGCTGTGCAGGAGTGTGCCATCTTCGAATATTCAATGATTGCTATGGTGAATGACGTCAAGCTGACCATTACAGTCTGGTGGAAGGCTTACGTATAGCATCCCATAGAAACAATCGCTAATGAGGCATTTATACATATCTATGCTACACATCCTCAGTATCATAAAATCTCTGTTTTGCTTTAGTAACAGTTTCATATTGAATCTAAAGGGATGATCTATTAGACTATGTCTGTCAGAAGCTGTCAAATGCGACTTTATAGAGCTCAACAACTCTGGCCAAAGCTGTAATATAAACAAAATGCTATTAGCTATTTTAAAAAAGGGGGCTGCTCGATATATCCTGCCCTGCCTTCCTGTTTCAGCTGAAATCACGTCTGCGTGTTTCAACGCACTTCAGTGTATCTTTAATCTTTCTATCTTTTAACGATTTCTTACCGTTTTCTTCACAGCCACCATTTCTTTTAAAAAATAGCTCAATACTGTGAGTGAATCAGAAGGTTATTTTACAAATTAGCAGTTGATATTGAAGTCAGAAATGTCCTGTGTGGCGTGACTCTTCGGGCCTTATCCAGCATCATTACCGCACTACATTCATAATGCTGCAACATTACATCATAAGACAGGATGAGAAATTAGAACAGGCTCCGTTTCTCCCTCGGTATGACTGGCTGATTTATCGGCATCATCAATTATGCAGCGGTATATCCAACCGGGAGTCTCCACGGGGCGCTGCTCTCTATAGCACCAAATGATGCAGTACATAGCAGGAACGAAGCGGGAGGACACTTATTGGGACAGTTTCTGCTCCGTCAGAGTTTTTACCTTTATTCTGTTCCCCTTCAGTTGACAGAATCGTTTAAGCGTTGCAGAGTTGGGTGATATGTTCCTAGCATCTCTTTCCCTTCCCTCCAGCTACTGTATATCCAATATTACAAATGATTGAAGATCTTGGGGGGGCTTCTTCTTCTCTGACTGAAATATTAATGGTCACATTATTACTTAATTTTGTTGTGACTCAAAGGAATTAATATCCATCCATTAAACGGCGCTAATTCAGCCCCTGTCTAGAGAAAGCCTGCCCGTGCCGAACAGGGAATCACATTAGCCCATGAATGATCTATGGCACCGGTATGGCGTCTGTTGCTGCAAACTGATTTAGTGGTTCGAGCTGACAAACTGATGAGTGCACAGGCAGTTGCTGACCAAGGGAAACATTTACTTTTAATGAGATATATTGTTGCGCCCATCACTCGGAGTGTAATGCTTGCATTAGCTTGATGCATAACCTGACTTGTGTACGCGAGTCTGGTGGTTCTAATTGCAGGCCAGTCAACAGAAGCTGATGAATTGGATTTAAAGCACTTTATAAATGCTAGTTTTCTGCATTTGCAATCACCGCTATCTTTCTTGGATTTTAATCATCACATTTAGCTTGTATATTAAACAGGGTTTGCTGAAGTAATACTAAAACGCTGTGCTTCGCTGTAGAACTAATCATTTGAAATCAGATTGCACAAAACAGATGCCAAAACTGGTGTAAACAAGGTCAAACAAAATGGCCACTGCAACTGAGAGCTGACTGATGATTAGGTCCATTAATAAGACGTCTCGACAGCTGATGTAGTGCATTGTCAACCTCAAAAACGTTAAGTGGCTGTAGCATTTCTATCCTTCGTTTCTTCCTCTCTCCATTCTTTTCTTTTCCTCTCACTGCTCTCAAGACATGCTTCTTGTTCTTGTATTGATCTGTGTGACAGTACAGATTAAGTCTAATCCCTGCTGGTTACATTATCGATTCCTAGCATGAGGATGATTATGGGCTCAATTTGAGGGGGAAAAAGTCATTTTTCACCACTTACCATGTCTTTGGGCCGGTCTCCTCCACTATCTGTCCAGTTCACCACCGTGTTGTTGACACAAATAGCCTTCACTTCCAACACTGTGGCATATGTGCTAATCTAATCAGGAAGCTAAACTCATTCTACATGATGGCGTCCTGTGGGTTCTTGGTAACATATTGCGCTTAGGACAAACCGTTCAGGCTCTGCCAGCTTCATTTTTTTTTTCAGTTGTGCAGGAATAAGTGTCCGTGGAAATCAGCACATACAAGATTATATTCATTTAGTAAACAAAGCATTCCCAGTGAGTTATGAAAACATTATTTAAAAAAAAAAAAAAGTTTTATAAAATGATTTATTGAACATTATTAAAGACCAGATACATTTGAACGAACATTCTATTAATGTTACAAGAGGAGCGTCTAGAATGTTAGCCAATATTCTGAAAAAATTCTCTCTTAAGAACTGGAGAGGCGACATTTTGTTCCATTGACTTCCACTTATACACCTGTTAATGTGGAGACAGAAAATGCAAGCTTGTGCAAATTTTGGTGTGTTCTAAAGTTCAAGTTGTACTTGTATCAAGTGAAGGCGTATGTCCAATAGAAGATCAGCGTGGCCTCTTTGCTGAATCAAAAGAATGCAAACTTTAAAGTTGGCATGAAATGGAATTTGCAACAGTCTTTTCTT
>JAHKKF010515105.1:0-18756 GCA_019740295.1 Labeo calbasu
CAAGAGACCAAAAAATGCAGATGAGCTGAAGGCCACTGTCAAAGAAACCTGGGCTTCCGTACCACCTCAGCAGTGCCACAGACTGATCACCTCCATGCTATGCCGAATTGAGGCAATAATTAAAGCAAAAGGAGCCCCTACCAAGTATTGAGTACATATACAGTAAATGAACATACTTTCCAGAAGGCCAGCAATTCACTAAAATTTTTTAAAAGACTTAAACTACTTCAGTCTGTGTGCATTGAATTTATTTAATACACAAGTTTCACAATTGGAGTTGAATTACTGAAATAAATGAACTTTTCCACGAGATTCTAATTTATTGAGATGCACCTGTATATCTGAAAGTTTCTAGCAAGTCTGAAGACCTTGGTTAGCTGATTTGTCTTCTCTTTTATGAGTACTTTGAATCTGGACACACTTCTTTGTCACATTCTTTTTTTCGCCTGCTATATAGTAGGGAAGTATGCAATTTCAGATGGTGTTCTTTCACTATTAAATGTTCTGAAAGTGATTCCAGCGATATTTTCTCACATAGCTAAATCTTTAAAATGATGGCAGAAGGCGACCTCTGAGACCAGTCTCTGTGTCGTTATCATTAAAGCTTTGATGTGGACGTCCCTATTCTCATAGAATTAGAATGATTATTAAAAATGTAGTTATAGTTATCATTCTTGGTGTGAAAAGAACTTAACTGTGGGAAATGGGAGCAAAAGACAGATAAAGGGAGTGCGAGACAGTCACTGGAGACAGTATGTGGATGAGAGAGCGCAGTGCTGGGCTTGAAGAGGGTTCAAGAGCGGCAGTAGAGCATTAAAAATTCATGATACAGGAAAACTTCAAAATGTCATGATGGGTGGGCTGTTCATAAACATATCAATAAGGGAGCCACAATGGCATTCCCCCTTGCAAGCTTATTAATTAACATTTCAAAAGCCTTTGAGTGCTCATAAAAAAGATTTAACTCTGAAACCAGAGCAGACAGACATGAGTGTTCATACTTCACAGTTTAAACACAAGATGCTATAAAAACAAGGATCACCACTGCACGGCCATTGCAAAATAGTGTGAAAACACATGTATTACTTATTTAAGAAATTCATGATCAGACAGGTACAAGAAACACGTGACAGCTGGTCATTTTGAGCGAATCAATAGTGCCCCCTACAGGCCGCAAGTCAATAATGCAAATGGAGTAAATCCCAAAACCTATAAAACCTGTTAAAAAAAACAGGGTATCTTTGAATCATTTGTTGGTATGAGTGAAAACAATTATAGTTGTAGAAATGAGTACAATAAAATGATGTAAAATAAACCCAAAAATGAACCAAAAGATGCTCACAGTTCAGTTTTAATCAATAGTGAATGTACATGTATTCATTGAAAGACCTTTTAATATATCTTTACATAAAAAAGTAACTATACAGCTGTTCTGTACCAGATCATTGTATCACTTAACCTGTAGCCATTCTGTTGTACCTTATAAAAACAGGATAGTGTAATACTATAATTACAATTAAAACAAATTTCTGATGTCAGGAAGACGAGATATACAATACAATGAATCTACAGCATGTATCTATACAGTGCACAGGCCATCTAGTGGCCTGCAAAACAAAGTGTACCATAAAACCAGCAGTGATATGGAAATGGTTTTCATTTTTATGTACCACTAAAAATGCACCAAGATTTTTACAATGAATGCATGACGTAACATCGACCATTGAATTGTTCAATGTACAGTGAACTACCATCGTTTACAGCTGAATCTCACAAAATCGGTCAACAACATATCAAGGTCATATTTCCCCCCCTAAACAACAAAACAAAAAAGAAAAGACAAAAAACAAACAACAAAATGAAAAGAAAAAATGTTTTGATTAAAGAAAGTGAAGCTTTAAGATCATTAAAATTTTTGGCATTGTGGAGAAAATAAAAATGTATTCCAGTAATATGAAAAATCTTTATGGTAACATGTGAAACCAGTTTTTTATACTGCTTTTAATGCATGTTTATATGAAAAAGTATTATAGTATTTTCTGTGATAGAAAATCTGTGATGGAAAATCTATTACAGTTACAAGATTGACAAAAAGCAGAAAAAAAAAAACAATACAAATAATTTAGGGGGAAAATATGCTTAAATTATGAAAATATCACAACGCTAAAAATCTTAGTGGTATAGAGGGCTTATTTTCTTCATGCTAAATTTTTCTTTTGATTTTTGGATAAAATATGCCATGTTTTTGTGGGATTCAATTTGAATTACCTAAAGTGAAGTGCTATGTTTAAAAAAAAAAAAAAAGAAATATTAACGCAGGTTTTAATCTGTGTGAAAAGTAAAAGCGTGGTAAATTACAGTAAAATGCACATAGAAAGAAAGTGAGACTGTGTCAACGTCCTGAGAATGTCAAAGATGTGCTTTCAGATCCACACACATCAGTCAGTGTGTTCAGCATGAGAAACAGTGTTATGTGCATCAGTGTCAACAGACTTTCTTCTGTATTAGTCAAATCTCAGGCTAAAAAAGTCATGTACCAGTGTTAAGGCATAAGTGGACAGCATATATCATCACACACATACACTCACACATTCTCCCACAATCGCTCACCACTAAAACAGTTTATCACCAGTGTCATAATTTTCATAAAAGTATTATTGTTGGGTACACAAGCCTATTCTTGATCACAGAAACGTGTACCGTAAAGACAATTAAAACACCCCAATCCACGCAGTCCTGTGTCCTCTCTTCCCTGAAAAATACTCCGGCCTTGGGAATCATGGGAACTCTACGGAGCGCTGGCCCTCCAAAACCGCTCCCCAAAAGTGTCTAAAGTATCAAGTACCAGTATCCCGCACACACCCGCACCCGCACCACTTCCTCCTCCTCTTCACTCCAGCACTGAGCGGCTGGCCTGGGCGTTCGTCAGTACAGGCTGGAGGATCATGGGAAACAGGATGCTGGAGTGAGATGGAGGCTTTTAGCTGCAGCTTTTATCTGTCTGGGGCTTCATCTTCAGAGATGCAGATTATGGCCGATGAAACCTGCAAAAAGAATTGAAAGAAGAAATGACATTTTTGTTATACAGTCCAGGTGATGGTTACGGACAACGATCACGTTCACATGTACATTATTTTCCAATTATTGCCTTTATTTAGGAAAAAAAAATACGTTCATTACTATTCTACGACCAACTCTTGTATATATAATAGTATAATTAGGGCTGTCAGTTTAACGAGTTAACTTAACTAGTTATGAAAAATTACACAATTAAAACATTTTAACACAATTAACGTGCTGGCCCTGCTCCCAGACCTATACATCATTTTTTATTTCACATAGTTCACTGTTGACAAATATGATGCAGGGCTATGGCTCCGCAAATGCAGTTATGCCCTGAAATTCAAGATATTGGTGCAATGTCCCGTATGTGTTTTGTCTCATATTTATATATATCACATATCACGATCTATCACAAGCTTAAATGTGATTTTATTCAGCATTTCAGTAAATAAGACGTTGATACTGTTATATTAAAGGTTCATGAAACCCTGGACTACTTTTTCTGAGATTTTAGCAGAGGTGTTTGTATTGCACATCATAGATGACAATGTTAGCATCTGTTAATTTTAATTGTTGGAGAAAACTGGTTAATTTTGAGCTTTTTTGCGCTATTTTCATTTAAAATCTACATTGTGCATTGGCAACAGACTACAGTAAATCGATGATGCGCTGGTGTCTCATGATTATTCATGAGGCGGCGTTTTCTTATCCTATGAGAAGACGCTTCACCTAATTATTCACGACAGCCTGTGTTGATTTGCTATGACAGACGCTTCAGGCTGTGAGATTGCGTATATTAACTGAGAGAAACGTTCATGGATCGAGAGAGATTGCTTTGTAAGAGTTCGGCACAAACGCGATTCATTAATATAACGTTAGTGAGCGTAATAGCGTTTTTTACAGCTCCTTGACGCACAATTGGATTATAGACATCGCAAAATAAGCCTTAAAAGTTAATAAAGGTGCAACAGCGCGTTCATATATATATGTTTTCGATGCAGAGTGCAAATGCCTGTGCATTTATTTGTGTTGTTAACTCAATGAGCGAAAAATGAAACCGTTTAAACAGTCTGAACCTGAAGTTGACTCTCTCCCCTCTTCCCCCTCTGCTCCGCAGCACACCACACTGACTTTTGCAGCATTTTTCAAAACTGTGGTGAAAACTAACCAGTGCTGAAACGGGGGTTTCATGACCATTTAAACACTATAGTATGTGTTTTTGCTCAGTTTTGCAGAGAACATATTACCTTTAAAGCCACTTGAATTGTTGCGCATCTTCAGGCAACACAGTGGTGTTTAGTTTCTGAATGAATCTGCATTTTGAATGAATCATGTGAATCAATGACTCAAAGGCCCATTTATAAAGAGAGACATTTACTTAATTCCTGAATAAATCAGCTGTTTGAACAAACCGAATCGAATGATTCACATAGACATAGGGATAGTTCACAAAAAAAAATTTGATCATCATTTACTCACCCTCATGTCATTTCAAACCTTTCTTTTGTGGAACATGAAAGAATGTATTTTGAAGACTGTAAATATGGCCCTAAATATCTTACATACCATTCTTGACCATCTCTCTCTCTATATATTAGGGGTGTAACAATACATGTATTTGTACAGAACAGTCACGGTACGGTCATCTCGGTTTGGTGCATGAGGTCTTACGACGAATACAGGCAATTCACCCTCAATCCAGAAGGGGGCGCCGGCAGTAATGCAACTCTGTTTGATAACCGCCGGCAGAAGAACAGTGAATGCCAGGAGTTGAAAACAAAGCCCACTAGACAGTGACCATGTGCTGATTCTTGAACATGTCTCTCACTGACAAAGGAGTATAACGTTACTTTAAAGGCTTGTGCACTCAACTGTCTGTGAAATGGAGCTTTGTGCTCTTGTATCCTACCTCTCTCATTCAGCACAAATCCAAATATTCCATAATATTTCCATATTTGCAATGCATCCAAATGCTAAACTATTATTTATTATGTAAATTATAGAATTGAAGTACTTCAATCGCGTTCTAACGGTGACACAGTGAGGCGGGAGTGCTGATGTTTCGTTCACTGTGTTTTATTTTGATAAAGTACCAAAGTCTGGAACTGATATGTTTTGTGTTTGTGTGCCAAACCAGCAAAATCAACTTAAACAAAACAAATAGAATGTCACTTTCTGCCATTTGAGTTTCCTTTCTGTCACAAAACTGAACTGAAACAAAACTGAATTGAAACAAATATAGGCTACGTTACATGTCACACAGTTTTTTCCCCTTGTCTATCAGTTAACTAAATTAATTTATTACAAGTATTTATTCCTCCAAAATATTTGTATTTTAAATAAATGGCCTTCTTTTAAACGTTCTGTTCATTTGAAATATTTCTTGAACATCAAATCAGCATATTAAAATTCTAAAGGATCATGTGACCCTGAAGACTGCAGTATTCTGAAAAAGGTATTTATAAGACCCAGAATTCTGATTAATATAGAAATGCGCTGTCTTTTCCAGATTAGTAACCTGTATATTGATTTTCGGCAGCTGGGTTAAGGTGTTTATTAGGGGTGTAAGGGTTCTCGGTTAAAACAAAAAACATAAATAAATAAATAAATAAATAAAATCAAACTGTACGGTTCTTCACACAAGGTTTGGCACACACTAGGACCGCAGTTCAACTTCTGTAATATGGTTTGTTATAAATAACACGTAAAACAAACAGGCTTCGGCTAATGTACATTTCTGCTGATGAATACGCATTCTGACTTGCCAATACATTACAACAACAACGATAGGAAAAAACAACAACAAAAAAAAAACACTGACAAACCATGCCAGAATATGAGCAGTCATTTATGCTGTCATCACCTTGACCTGAACAGCACACATTGCTATCTGTCTCTAAACTAAACTCATTTAACCCTTGCCAGTTTAAACATTTAAGAGCCAGAAGACGCGAGCTTGTGTGCGCAGTGAAAAGATTTGCGCGTGCATTCATCCGAAGCGTGTAAACCCACGTCTCAGAACACGTGCCAATATTAAGCTCTCTTTGAAGTATTGTGTTTGAACAAACAAATTCACACAAAAATTGTCAAAATGCCAGTCTTGGTAAGCATCCTAGCAAACATAGCCAACTGAACATACAGTATGAGTGCACTGGATCACACTGACAGCACTTTCACTATTAATCAAACAACAACAGGGAAATCACTCACTGCTCTTGACAGAATAGCTTTTATGCAATTTTATTTTTAATTTATGCAATGTTATTTTACATTTGATCACTTTATTCAATTTCTGTACCTAAAAATTAATGTTAGACCTACCTAAATAAACCTGAAAAGCACTGTTTATTTTATTTGTATTTATTTGTGCTGTTGCTTGCAGTTTGACTATTTGTTCTTATTTTCTTTATTTTTATTTTGACAGTATAGTTTTTTTTCCCTAAACATGGCACATACCGAGCCATACCGAAACCGTAACGTGAGTAAGTTGAACCATTGCACCTGTAGTGTATTTGACCAAATTCCAGTGAATATCTAAATATTTTTTGTGTGTGTAAAAATGATTATTTATTTCAATGAAGAAAGTATAATACCTGGTGTATATCCTGCTGTCCTCATGAACTTCCATTTCTGAGCTCTTATACTCGTTCAGCTCTTTTCTTATGGCCGCCTGGAAGAGAACAAACAAAGAACAACATGAAGGCTCAGAGTATCACAGGTTTATTGAGTTATAAAAGTACAGTACATTTTAATGATGTCATGCAGTCAAATCAACATAAAATTTCAATACTTTAAAGGTCCACCGAAGTGCTTTAAAACACACAGCGTTATTCTATGTGTTGACGTCATTTCAACTGAAACAGGAACCCCATCCACTCTTTTTTTTTTTAAATAGCCAATAGAGTTTAGTTTATATCATAGCTTGGGCCAGAGCCGCTGTGCCACTGGCACATTTGACAGCTTATGACAGCCCCAGTCTAATATATTACCACTTTAGATTCGATATAAAGCCTTTTCTAAAGCAAAACAGTGATTATAATGATGCTGAGGATGTGTCGTTGGAAAATGTGTCATTAATGTTGGCGCTCATCTACTCTACTTGTCAGTGCTGTTTGTCTAAGCGCTTCTCCTCATAAATTTATCCATATCACTATCAAATACAGCATTCTGTGTACAATCAAATGGGGTGCAATATGTTTTGTGGTCTGCGCTGATTCATGCATATGATCCGCTCTGTGCTATCGTGTCACAACGCAAAACCAGACTTGTTTGGCCCCAATGGAAAGCATATTTACAATGTCTGAATTGTTCCATATTCCCTGTACAGTGCACTATGTGATATTCACTGTACAAAAAATACTAACTCATGTGCCCGACTTCAGCCGCAGATTCAGCGTCTATTTATAGTGTAGGGGGCGGGACGCTGCTTCTAGAGAGCATTTGATTGGACAGAACGTTTGATGCAAAGCTGCAGTGCAGGTTGATGTCATCAAAATTATTGATCCATATTGGTGGAATGTATTTATGTTGCTCTTTACAGTTTACATAAGACAGCATTTAAATGCTGTTATGTCGGCCACCACAAGGGGGCAGCAGAGGGCAGTGATTGGGCCAGACCTTGTCAGCTGGTGTGAGTTTGGTCCAGGGTTTGTCAGCGCGCCGGTCGTAGTCTTGAGCGTGAGTGCACTCCACATACTCATGAAAGCGCAGGATTTTTCTGGCCTGCAGCTCAGCCACCGTAGGCCTCTGTGACAACTGCAGACAGAAACACAACAACATTTGTTTTCAGGCTACCTACACACATCACAATCAAAATATTGTCACTATTCAGTGGCAGTTAAAAAGTTAAAGAAATGAGTATTTGTATGAGTTTTTATATATATATAAAAAGTAATTTTAATAAAAATATAAAGTTTAAATTTCCAGATAAAAAAAAATTAAACCAGGTATAATTCATACACCATCATTCATTTTATCTTTAATTTTTTTTTTTTTTAAAGAAACTCAAACTTTTATTTAGAAAGGACACATTAAACTGATCAAAATGACCGTAAAGACAGTCACAATGTTACATGTCTACTGCAAATAAGTGCTGTTCTTTGATGAATCACAGTTTCCAAAAAACCATGAAGCAGCACAACTGTCTTCTTACATTACCACTGCTGAAATGTTTCGTAAGCACAAAATCAGCAGACTGTAGTTAATGCGTGCTGAAAATTCAGCTTTGCCATTAAGTGAATAAATTACATTTTAACAAACACCACCAGTCAAAAGTTTTTGAACAGTAAGATTCTTCCGCTCACCAAGCCTGCATTTATTTGATGCAAAATACAGCAAGAGCAGTAATATTGTGAAATATTTTTACGATTTATAGTAACTGCTTTCTATTTGCATATATTTTAAAATGTATTCTTGTGAACAAAGCTAAATTTGTAGCATCATTACTCCAGTCTTCAGTGTCACATGATCCTTCAGAAACCATTCTAATATGATGATTTGCTGCTCAAGAAGCATTTATCATTATTACCATTATCGATATTTAAAACAGATGAGTGAATTTCTTTTCAGGATTATTTGATGGATAGAAAGATTCAAAGATTAGCATTCATCTGAAAATAAAACGCTTTTGTAGCATTATACACTATAACATTCAAAATCTTGGAGTCAGTTTTTTTGTTTAATAAATTATAGAAATTAACACTTTTATTTAGCAAAGGATACTTTAAAATGGATCAGAAGTGATGATAAAGACATTTATAATGTTACAACATATTTCTATTTCAGATAAATGCTGTTCTTCTAAACTTTCTATTCATCATCAAAGAAACCTGAAAAAAAAAAAAAAAACAGAAAAACAAACTCATAATAATATGTTTTGAGCAGCAAAGCAGATTATTAGATTAATTTCTTAAGGATCATGTGACCGGAGTGATGATGCTAAAAATTAAGCTTTGAAATCACAAAAATAAATTACATTTTAAAATATATTAAAATAGTTATTTTAAATAGTAAAAATATTTCAAAATTTGTTTTTGCTGTACTTTGGATCAAATAAATGTAGGCTTGGTGAGCAGAAGAGAAAAACATTAAAATATTAAAAATCTTACTGTTCAAAAAACTTGACTGGTAGTGTATATTAAATATAAAACTTTTTAAATTGTAATATTAGTTTACTATATTACTGTTTTAGTGTCTTTTTGATCAATTAAATGCAGCCTTGGAGAGCACTGGGGATTTCTTAAAAAAAAAAAAAAAAAAAAGGAAAAAAGTCTTGAGAGTCGTGTATTTGTCTACAAAACTAAACCCAAACATTTAAGGACTTCAGAGATTTTAATGAGAAACAAACACAGTCAGACTCAGATAATAGATGTCTCCAAACCTTTCTGGTCAGTCTGCGCTTGATTTCACTCCTTTCCAACCGTCGGTCTGCTTCATTCTTGGCTGAAACAAAAGAACATGCCGATATTTAAAAAAAATAACAAATAATTACTGGAAACATCACAAATCTGGGAACTACACCAGCTATGACTGACTACTACAAAAGCTATTTGGGACTAGAAAACAAGTGCTTTAAGACTGACCTTGTAGGATGTTTCTCTGCTCAAGCTCTTGTGCTGTGGGTCTCTGACTCAACCTCCTATGAGTGACAAGCAAAATACACACGGTGTCAGTGTGGACAGTACAAAGACCCATAAACTCACAGTGAACACACACACAGACCTTGTGAGGGTGGTGCCGATCTTGTTGCGGATCGCTTCCCACTGCTCTTTGTTGTTCCAGGTGATGCTCTCCTGGTCCTGGGACTGCTCTTTCTCCTGCTGACGCTCCAGCTTTAGCGCCAGAGTGTCCTTACGCTTCACGCGGCTCGCAAGACCACCTGACAACATACACAACCCTCATTTGGTGTTTTGATAAACTTGGTAAGCAACATCCATGACCTGAGCACACTGAAGGTTCAAGTGCTCTGATATAAGAAATCTGTTAGCAAAGAGTTCAGGTCAGAATTAGAGGATCTTACTCGTGGGAACATCCTCGTCATCATCATCCTCTTCATCATCATCTCTGTACTGGATGGATCCATCAGAATCGCTCTCCTCGTCGTCGCTGTTTCCATGTGCCGCGTCCTCAGGAATGACACTGACCCGTGGGTCTCCCACCAGGCCACGGCGGCTGCGTGGCTCCAGGTCGGGCTGTCGTGTGGGCCGAGGAGCGGGCCGTAGCTTCTGCAGCTCTTCTTCAATGTCAAAATCATCATCCTCAGGCCTGAACAATACACAATCATAAAGACACAGTGAAAATACAGTATTTAGTATACATAACACATGGCATAATACTAGGCATAGCTTCTTCTTTGGTTATAAAAAAGTAGCTGTTCTGAGATAAAACGGTATGTACACTCACAGTCGCAAAGGTTCGATAGTGACAGGAAGTGAGTATCGCCCCCCTCCTGGGGCTTCAGTGAAAAATTCTGGTGGCAATTCAAATAGAAGCGAATGAGCTCGCTGGGATCCTTCCGGGTTGGGCTGGACCGGGCCTGGACTGTTCAAGGCTCGCTGGATGCGTATATGCAGAGGTATGGGCGGCTGCGAGGGCGGCTCTGTAGTGGGGCTGGGCGGGTCCACGTGGGGGACCTCAGGGATCGGGTGTGCGCGAGGAGGGGATGGCGGGATATGGGCTGGTGGAGGAGAGAGCGCTTCAGAGTTTGAGTTTCTGCTGTCGTCTGATTGTGCAGGGGGCGGGGCAGAAGCAGGGGCTGGGACCGAAATGGAGGTTGGGCCGGGGGGCGGAGCCTCAGGCTGATTGGCCGAAGAGTCGTCTGAGTGGCGTTTGGTCACAGGAGTCATCCTCTTTGGGGGAATGGGAGGAGATCGCTTGACTGGGACCGGGACTTGAGAGGGATCCACTTTAGGGAAAAAAAAAAATACAATCAAAATGAGGGTTAAAGCACATGTGGCAACAACAAATTAGTTTGTACAAAAGTGCCAAACTAGGATGCTGAAACATTGATTTGCATGCCATGGAATTAATCAAACGAGTATTAGTACAGGATGGGGAGGGGTTTAATATTCTAAGATTCTACAGATAATATTCTAAAGCTAAGAGTCTCAATATTAAAAATATACTAGCTAACACAAATCCTAGCTAGGAAAAAAAGCTAAATTCTGAATGTCGCCACAGGAAAGACCTGTTCACACCAAGGATGATCAATGTACCGATAAGTTTTAATAATTGTGACCCGGGACCACAAAACTGTAAAAAATGCACTTTACTAATCAAAAATTAAGGTTTTATACATTTATAGTAGGAAATTTACAAAATATCTTCATGGAACATGACCTTTACTTAATATCCTAATGATTTTTGGCGTAAACGAAAACTTTGACCAACACAATGTATTGTTGGCTATTGCTACAAATATACCCATGCTACTTGCAACTGGTTTTGTGGTCCCAGGGTCCACATCACAACTATAACAATGGCAGAGAGCAACATCATCTGTACTTTCAACAATTTTTCCCCAGATGAACGTTAAAAACACTGACAGCCAATCAGAATCCAGCAGACTTTAAAAAACAAGAACATTTAAACCAGCAGACAACAAAACTGCAGCGTGTGCTTATAATACACAGGACATTATAGTCTATTGGTGTGGACACTAATACAGTTTTCGTTAGTTTTTGTTTTTGATGTGAACGGGTCTTAAAAGTTCTAGTTCAATGGTCAGTTTGATCAGGCCAACTACTGTCATGGCAGAGCAACAGTTTGAAGAGAATCTTTCTGAGCAAGTTAGTAATGAGCATTAAATTTAAACTGACCCTACTTAAATTCTAAATACCACGTTAATACACAAACGTGAAGAAAATAACTGCTGTCTTGAGTACTGAGATTGTGCAGGTTAAGTGTGCACTTGCAATGTGTCGGCCATGTCTGAGTTTGCGCACTTGCATGAAGTATGTTTCTGGGCTAAATGTCAAAAATCTTCACCTTGCGTGTGGGCTAGTTTCACATTGAAACATGGCATGTCAAACACTCTATGTTAGACACTGGACACTGCCACAAGAGGGTGAAATGTTAGTATACAGGTATATTTCCAGATGCCATCCAGATTGATTCTGAATTTAATCTTCATTACTGGTTATTCTGTTAAACTTCAATCATGGTTACCCATAATTATCATATCATTGAATAGGGTAAACTGAACTCCATTCATTGGTTCTCGGTAATCGTAGTGATTTGGAGAAGGATCATGGAGATCTTGAGTATGGGTGTGAAAACAAGCATGACTATGTGAGGTTATTTGAGCATTAGGACATGCATGCCAGCTGGTGTGGGACGGGACAGCACCAGGGCTACCTGGGCGGAGCTGAGCGCCCCTTTGGCTGAGGTAGGTTGGCAGGGAGAGATAGACTCCAGATTCGGCCTGCCGTCTCCAGCTCGTCCAGTACTGAGGAGGCGAAGCTTTGTAATTTCTTTGTAATGTTGAAGCTTAAGGGTGGATGAAGGGAAACGTGCTTTTAGCATCTCAAACCACATTTACACGCACTGTTGGACACGGGTCCAGTTCAACAGGTGACATCTAATAAAACCTGCAAGTGCTTAAAGGCACAGTGCAGCCAGAAAGGAAACATCTGTCACGAATTACTCACCCTCATGTTACTTCAAACCATTTAGACTTGATCATCTTTAAAAAAACAATACAACATACCTGTGGTTGTGTCATTTCAATTCAAGTCATCTGAAGATATGATCACTTTAAATGGTAAACAGATTTGATTGAGGCTTTTATTCACCTATAAATGCTGATAAACGCATATGCATACAGCTCATCAAATGTGACCCTGAACTACAAAACCAGTCCTAAGGGACATTTTTTTTTAAATTGAGATTTATGCGACCCATTGCTGTGTGGTTTGTTAGGATAGAACAATATTTAGATACCTATTGAGATACCTTTTAAAGTTGTCCAAATGATGTTCTTAGCAATCCATATTACTAATCAAAAATTAAGTTTTAATATATTTACGGTAGGAAATTTACAAAATATCTTCATGGATCATGATCTTAATATCCCAATGATTTTTGGCATAAAAGAAAAATAAATAATTTTGACCCAGTAGCATTGTTGGCTATTGCTACAAATATACCCATGTTACTTAGGACTAGTTTTGTGGTCCAGGGTCACAAATATGGTAAATGGAAGCTCAAACATGCTTGTTTGACGTGTGAGAAACAATGAAGTTCTTGCATCAATTTTTATATGTAAATAAAAGCCTAAATTAAATCTGTTTACCATATAAAGTCTTTAGAAGACTTGGATTAACCCCTCAATTAATTAGGATTTTTTTACGGTGTCCTTAGGAAATTTATGAATTGTCAAAGTGCTGGCGGAAAGGACTTTCAATGGAGGAATGGAAATTGTTCAGGTTAAATTAAAAATGTCTTAATTTGCATTTTGAAGATGAAAAAATGTCTTATGAGTTGGCAGACTTTTTAAGGGAAGGTTAAGTATAAATAATTTAAAGGGATAGTTCACCCAAAAATGAAAATTCTGTCATTAATTACTCACCATCATATTGTTCCAAACTCGTAAGACCTTCATTCATCTTCAGTACATAAATTAAGATATTTTTGATGAAATCCAACCCTGAGACAACAAAAGTACCTACTCTCGTGAACGACGGTGGAGACTGACACGGAAGTGAAGAAACGGCTGAATAAAATTGTTATTTTTGTTTTCTTCGCACACAAAAAGTATTCTTGCAGCTTCATAACATTACGGTTAAACCACTGATTCCACAAAGACTATTTTAACAATATACTAACAACCTTTCTGGGCCTTGAACTTGGGCCGTGACTTGCGTTGCTGCTTATACAGGGTCAGAAAGCTCTCAGATTTTATCAAAAACATCTTAACTTGTGTTCTGAAGATGAATTAAGGTTACATGTTTGGAACAACATGAAGGTGAGTAATTAATGACATAATTTTCAGTTTTGGGTGAACTATCTCTTTAAGCACTATAAGTTAAAACTTAATCAGTCCACGAAAGCATCCCAATACATCAATCTCTGATTCAACAAATAGCAAGAGTGTGCTGAAAGGCAGAAGAATGCATGCGTTTATTTGCAACTCATTTGGTTTTATCAGTAGTCTAGAAAGACACACTTCAGCTTTAAGCTAGTGGTGACTAAATTTGTGTCAAACCTAAAAAATTTCAAAGGTTTTAAAAAATACTTTGAGGTGAAATGAAGTAAGAAAATGTTATATCTTATTTACATGTGAAAAGTCAATGGCCACTCCCAGTTGCAATAGTTTCATCCAGTCTCTCAGCTGTTTTAGAATGAGAACTGAAATAGGATTGTCCTGCTGTCTGGACTAGGAACGTCTATAAATAGATCCTGTTGGACAGGGATGGTGTGTGTTGTGTTCCTGACACTCGGGCAGCTGCTGCCTGCCTCTCATGCCACTGAGCTATGGCATGTCTAAAGTTATCTTCCCTCAATGACACCTTCAGCCATCAGAGCTCTCTTCTAATTTAATCAGTCCACCAAATCTAACTATAGAAAATAAGCTGCACATTAAAGGAGAAGTTCACTTCCAGAACAAAAATTAACAGATAATTTACTCACCCCTTTGTCATCCAAGATGTCCATGTCTTTCTTTCTTCAGTCGATAAAAAATTATGTTTCTTGAAGAAAAACATTCAGGAATGATCTCCATATAGTGGACTTCAATGGTGCCCCCAAGTTTGAACTTCTAAAATGCAGTTTAAAAGCAGCTTCAATTGGCTTTAAACAATCCCAGTCGAGGAAGAATGGTCTTATTTAAAAGGCGGGGTTAGGGTTAGGGTTAGGGTTAGGATGACCAATCGCTTCGCTAGATAGGACCCTTCTTCCTCAAGTGGGATCATTTAGAGCCATTTAAAGCTGCATTTTGGAAGTTCAAACTTGGGGGCACCATTGAAGTCCACTATATGGAGAACATTCCTGAAATGTTTTCCTCAAGAATTTCTTTACGACTGAAGAAAGAAAGACATTAACACATTGTATGACAAAGGGGTGAGTGAATTATCTGTAAATATATGTTCTGGAAGTGAACTTCTTTAATGCAGCAAATTATGGGCTGAACTCACCTATTCGACCATCAAACAGTTAAACAAAACATAAGGGTTAATTTCATCCATTGGTTCTTGGCTTAAAATTCTTGATTGAAGGATTTTCTAAAATGTCTATGGAGACAATGAATGGGACAAATACATCCAGAACCCAGGTGGCTGAAAAAGTGGGCGGTCTCTGTTCTGCTCTATTGTACTGATAACAAAAAAAAAGCTGAGAACAAAAGTACAGGGAGTTCTCATGTCTGTAAGCAGACAGAGCATCAGCTGCTATGTAGGACAAACAGACACACTTAAGTCCTATAGGAACATCACACCCACACACGCACTTCTTTCCATCTCTTGCCCAGGTGCAACTACTTTAGTCATTTTTGTATGATTTGCTGTGAAACAGTACATTTAAAACCTGTCCGACGACAAACATCAGCTGTCTGCATTTGCTCAGAAGTGGCTGAAGCCTGGGTTGCACTCAGAGACAGGTGTGTGTGAGATATGAAGCTGCTCAGTGAACAGCAGCAAAAACAGCACAGAGACGTGTCTGAGCCTGCCCATCTCACTGGAACGCTCATCTGTTTCAGCAGATACTAACACACCTGATTCACTAAACACACAGACCTTCATCTATTATTAACCAAACTGATTCTGATAGGGAAAAAAAAAATAAGAAAAAAAGTGCTCACAATATGTACCACTGTGATGCCCCAGTGGACACAAAGCATTTCCCTTCTCTCTACCTCTACTTCCCTGTTTCTCTTTACTATCTTATACATTACAAACACCCATAGCCGCAGTAATTAAAAAAAGGTAAATGGCACTGACATGAGTATTGTGTGTGGTTGACCTTATTTTTAATAATACTGCAGCTCAATGCTGACACCTATCAGTTCATAGTATGTGCTCAATGCAATAAAAATATCTACATTATGTATGTATAACAAACTGAATGAAGAACTACAACCCAGTGCTATAACAAGGAGTTTTACCACTGCTATGACAAATAGGACTGCTATAGTACCCATGAAAGTTTGTGCGCACCAGACATTGTGCAGATAATCAAAAGTCTGGATAAGCGAAAACATAATGTGAATGTTCTTCTTTCAAAAAGGTTAGATTAAAAGTAAAGCAATATGAAATATGAAAGTGACTGAATGATATTTTTACAGCATTTATTAATCTAGCTTGTTTTAACAAGCTAAATAAGTAAACATGAACATTTGTTCACGTATTATGAATAAACATTGATTTAAGAAAAATTGTATATTTATAAATTAACATTAAACTAATAGTCGTGTTTGTTTAATGTATAGTTTATGATTTTTTAAACACTGAAAATTTGCATATAATCACAACAGCTGTAAGCATAACTAAGTCTAAATTACATAACAGTGGTAATGTCCAAGCTAAATCATGCACATCTCTGTCACGAATGAATGAAGGCCATATCACCATTAAAATGAAGCTCTGTTGATTAAACATGAATTAAATATGAATCTGTACTGAGTCAAAACAATACACTGCAGGACAGGAAACAATATAGCCAATTTCTGAAACAAGGAAAGCGCAGTATGACCGCACAAGCAGGTGGTGCATGGAAAACTACAGAATGACAATCCATGAGGAAGACAATGTCCAACAGTCAGGGACATGTACACTATATATGGTGATAGTCCAGAGTCAGCTGGTTACAGCGCAGTGATCATTTTCAGACAAAATCTGAATTCCTCAAAAAAGAATGTTTTAAAAAATACCTTTAAATCCTCTTAACCTCTAACATGTCTAAAGGTAAGATGTTTAATGAAACTACTGGGTTGTTTGAACTATTAAGCAATACAACATAACACTAGCTAAATATAATACATATTCTAGAGATGTGCATGAGTACTCTGAAGTGACATCAGTGATCGATCATGTATAGAGTGATCGTCATTATGAGTATGCATGACATGCAGACAACTCTACAGAAGATACTCAAATAGGGACCTTGTTTTTAACTTTATAAAAAAGTCACTCTAGTAACTCTAGTAATACGCACACAAACACATTCACTCATTCACACATAAGTTGCAAATGAGACACTGCTTCAATGTCAATTTTGTTCTCACTTTTTGAAAGCCACTGAAAAAATAGCATGCAGAAGACATAAGCACATCCAATCTGTCTCCATTATTTAAATTATACGTGTAAGAAAATATGTTTGCACTAACATTATCAGCACATCCTACGACTTACGAAAAATAAATATGATAAAACGTAAAAAAGTGTGCAGGCTTAATATGATTATTGCAGCAACCTTATTAGCCAGTTTTCATCAACCATCGCCAAACAAGCATTTTCTTCTCAAGAAAATAACACGATGTTCTTAAGAAAATAATTAGATAACTTCTTAAGAATTGTGCACTAGAAATATTCCTATGAACTTATTAGAAATTATCTAGAAACTTCTTGCCTTTTTGTTTTTTTTTGTTTTTTAAAGCTTTTTGTGAATCTAGCACCAATTACTCTAGATACACACATCATTATACAAGGATTTTCCATAATTTCCATAGATTTTCTAGTCATTTACAATCACAAGATTTAAAAAATCCTACTGCATAAATATTTTTAGAAGTCAAGACAAGTCAATTAAATATTTTAGAGTCAAGCATAACCAGAATGTAGAGAATTATAGAAAACTATAGATTGTATTAATTCCTTCTTTTTCAGGCCTTGAAATCAAATTTTTAAAGGGATAGTTCACACAAAAATGAAAATTATCCCATGATTTACTCACTCTCAAGCCATCCTAGATGCATATGACTTTCTTTTTGCAGATGAATACAATCGGAGTTATATTAAAAAAATGTCTTTGCTCTTCCAAGCTTTATAATGGTAATGAATGGCTGTTGAGATTTTAAAGTCAAATAAAGTGCATCCATTGATCCTAAAAGTGCTCCACATGGCACCAAATGGTTAATAAAGGTCTTCTAAAGTGAATCAATGCATTTGTGTAAGAAAAATATCCACATTTAACTGCAATCTAGATTCCACTAACTGTCGTACACACATTTACAAGAGTGGCGTTCCAGTGGATGATGTAGGCATAGCCTATTTTTTTTTTTTTTTTTTTTCACAAATGCATTGATTCACTTCAGAAAGCCTTTATTAACTCCCAAAGCCATGTGGAGCACTTTTTGTTATGGATGGATGCACTTTATTGAACTTGAAAATCTCAACACCCATTCACTGCCATTACAAAGCTTGGAAGAGCCAGGACATTATATATAAAGTCATATACACCTAGGAAGGTTCGAGGGTGAGTACATCATGGGGTAATATTGATGTTTGGGTGAACTATCCCTTTTAAGCTCTCTCATATGTCCAGGTTTTCCATGAATGTGGGAAAACCACTAGGTTATAACATTTTGATCAGGTCGTACTTTTATCATTCTGCACAGTGGCATCTACTCTGGCTACGGTCTATTAAGAAAGGAGCATGAAGCCACATATACTTTATAGTTGCAGTTTGGAGTGGAAGCTGACAGGACAAATAATGACTCACCTTGCAGTGCAGTGTTGCTGTTGTGATGGGCGGGTTTGGGAG